>VMDO01005208.1:61299-114601 GCA_007922755.1 Pedetes capensis
TTTTTTTTTTTTTTTTTTTTTTTTTTTTTTTTTTTTTTTTTGCACACACATACTCCCAGCTGAAGTTTGCTGACTGAAAGCTATTTTGTTATATCTACCATCCAGGGGTATTTAGAGCCAAGAAACAACAAAGAAGAAATTAAAGAACTTAGGGAAATTCATGATGTAGACACAGAGACAGAGAACAAATTCACCTCTCTTTTCTGAGCCTATTTCTCTGCTGCAAGAATTTTACTACAACAGACAACTTTCCAATAATCCTTGAATTTTTTTTCTTACTTGGGGAAATTATGATCTAGCTTTTGTCAAGACAGTAAATTAGTCAACATCCATTTATTTATTAAGCACCTATTATTTATTACATGCTACACATGCAGACAGTGACAATAATGGCCTTCCCACGAGCAAACTAGGAAGAAGACAGTAAGAAGACTAGAAAGAAGTAAGAAATCAGTTCATTTGTTAAATGTGAAACAGTTGAGTTGTAGGTTAAGCTCTAGAGATGAAGACCTTGTGCATTTGGTATCCTCTCAGGTCCCAGTAGGAAACAGAAGGTATGCACACACAGGTAAGTGGAAGCCTTTTAAAAGGGACTATTTATAAAGGTGTGGGCAGGCTGTAGTCCCATCAAAGGAATAATGCAGGACTTCAGAGTAGTAAAAAGGAGTAGTGGAGTCCTCTGAGCTAATAACAAGAGATAATACAGCACCCTAGATCCAGGAATTGCAGTGAGCGTCTATTATTACAAGGTTCCTCCCCCCTCCACCAGCCACCTACACACACACACACACACGCACACACACACACACACACACTTCAAGGAGTACTCAGACTAAGTTTAGGAGAACCTGGGGAAGAACTATATGGCAAGGTCTGCTGGTTGAGAGCATTTCCTCAGTGGAGGAATGCAACCAACAACACCCAAAAGGGACAGCCCTTGGTGACACACACCCCAACTGCTCTCTCCCCTCTCCTGCCTCCCACTGAGAGGTACAAGGCTGGGACCTGTCACAAACTTTAAAGAGGCCCTTATGGTACCCTGGGACCTTCATTCCCTTCATCTTAAACTTGGCACTAGCCAATTAAAGCCAGAGGGCAAGGCAGCTAGCTGACATGGGCATGCAGATCACAGAGCAAGTCTGAGATTGTGGAGAGCAGATTGATAGAGGAATGGGCAAAATATCCAGCACCCCTGCTTTTATTTTTCTAAACCAAATTATATCTAAGTCATCATTCACCTGGTTGGAGAGAAATTCAATTTTAGTAAATATCTGCCTCCCATTTCCCTCCTCCACAGAATGATGGAATAATCCTTCTAATTTGTAGCAGAAATATTGGGAAAAGTGCTGGGTCTTGATGGTTATTGTGATCCATAGCTTTCCCCTTTGGGCTACTTAAGTATATCCCACTTTAGGCATGTACACATTAATGGACTAACTATATTATTGCTTTCTTCATATGTTCTTCAAATTGAGAAAAAAGGGATAACTATATGACCACAGTTTTAATATACAAAGTATACATTTATCAAATATATAAATAGTCTGCCTAAAACACCCCACATTGTGATCACTGTTTAGTCAATATTTCAATTCATCTTCCAAACCACAGACACCCAGCACAAGCCCAGAGATGCATCTGGGAAGTTATCCCCTTTGACTGACTGAACAGCTTCTCCTTCCCACACACAGAGACTGTTCTCTATCACCTTGACCATGTTCTCAGCCACAAAGGTCACTCTAACTCTGGCCACCCTACTACTAGCCTCCTCCTCTTCTCCACTAAGGAACCCAGGTTAATCTTCCAGAATGGACTCAAATCTTCAAAGCTGTAATTATTCCCACTTAAGAGAGTTCAGATGTGTAGAAATACCACATTGCCTTCTCTGTACCAGTTAGTAGGGGAGAGCAAAGTCGTGAACATCACTTATGAGGTGTGTTCTTCCTAATAACTCACTCTGTCACTAAATAGTAACAGCTGTTGTGATGAGACAAACAGTGGTGAAGAAAATTGTCTGGGAGGTGGGAGGGTTTGCCCTGCACAAACCAGGAGAGAATGGGATGACAGGCAGCCTAGAGAAAGCTGTACACAAGTCCGAGTGCTGCAGTTTGGCAGGCATCCTTGCTAATTTTGGAGGAGACTTTCCAAATTTTTTTGATAGCTGCCTTATCACCTCCACCTCCACTAATGATGATAAACAGTTGCCTCAGGGTCCACAGCCATCCTTTTACACTACAGATGGGTTTATTGCTATCACCTCCAAACAACAGACAGCAATTAAGGAAGAAGAGTATGTGGCGTAAGGTAAAAACTTGCAGTTGTTGGTTTGATCATGCATGGCATCCACGTCTAATTAACTGGGTTCCTGGGGGCAGATGTCCTGCAAACTATGTTAACAAAGCTCTTGATATTTTTTTAAAAAGGAAAAAAAATGCCCACTTTAGCCATGCATTATAGTGGTCCATCCAATACTTCCTATCTTAGGTCAGCACAAAAAGAGTTGAACTAGTGTAACTGGACCCCAGTGAGATCTGGGAACCTGGAAAAGGTTGCCTTGCAACCACAGAAGGACCCTGCTACTGCCAAAATATACTGATACATGAGGGCAACATGGAAGCCACTCCCCAACCTTCCCTTCTTCCTACGTGCTCATTTCCTCCTTGCTTCTAATTTGCTACACCCAATGAGAAGCCTAAAAGGGAGGTGGAGAAGTGCAGTCCTCAAGGACCAGCTTTGCAGGCACAGAATAGAAATGAGAGCAAGTTTTCAAGGTGAGTGGGCAGAGGGAATGTTCTTTAGGTTATTTTTATCTCCTCTACTTCGGACTCTGGAGATCCACTGAGGTCTTATGAATCTGGCAAGGATTAGAAATATGCCAAGGAGAGAGTAGAAAATAGTCATTCTCTTTGAGCAGAACCTACAAAAGTCATGGTATGATCCAACAATTTTCAAGGTAACCTACTGACATGGCTATAAAACTCTGACATAAAGACATTATAGGAAAAATGTGAAATTGACCATGAGGCTCATAAAAAGGTATTAAAAGCACATTTTATTATGGTTTTATTCCCTTAAGTACTAAATGTGTAGGTCTTGGATATTGGGTTAGAAGAGAGTATTTCATAATAGGATAACAAAACAGCACTTCTAGAAAATTGTCCCTCCATAAGAACTTCTCTCAGAATATGTAGGACACAGTGACAGACAGTCAGATTTCTCATCATCAATGAAGGCCTTAGTCCCCTTGCTTCTAAGAGTGCAGGTGGTAAGTAGTTCTTAGCTGTTAGCCCCCTTCAGGGATTACCTTAGCTTGAAGAGAGCCACTTCCCAAGGTCATATACCTTCTCCTAGCTCAGGAATGGCCCATATTCAATGACTGACTAACATAAACCATAAATGACCAGCTTTCTTCAACCAAACAGGAACAGTTCTGAAGGGCCACACCATCTTCAGAAATTCCCCATAGGGACAGCGAACACTTCTACTAAGACTATATCTCAGCCTACCTTTTCCCGCTGCCCAATCCTGCCTCTATCTCTTCCCTTCCACACATCAATCCCAAGAACAGAAGCTAAGTACAAGTCTTCAGAGTCTGCTTTCCTTGAACCCAACCTCCATCACAGAGAGCTCCTAACAAAGAAACACTCGTATTTCTCTATACTGTTGAATCTGCCTCCTATTGTAAAACGACAAAGAAAAATATATTTTGCTGCTAGTATTTCATTAAATTCTCTACACATTATTTCCCCTTTCCAAGGTTTTAGTTCAACTCCTAAAATATACTTGAGAAAGTTAATAGACCTGGAAATAGACCTGGGTCCTTTAAATTAAACCAAACAGACTAAAACTTCTACAGAAAACTAGACAAGAGGGCAAAAAGGAGAACCAAGGACCAAGTTATAAAAGGATGATGAGAGTACATGAAACTCATGTATTTACATATCTAATGGAAAACATACTCAAAATGGAAGGCAGATGCCTGATCCCATGGACTCCTTGCAGTTTTGTTAAGAATTATTTTTGTTGTTGTTAGGTGCCGTAGAGTTGGGTCCAAATCATAGTGACCCTCATAGGGTTTTCAATGGCTGATTGTTTCAGGATTGCTGCGGGAGTGGATAGCCATGTCCTTCTCTCATTTTTGTGATGCTGGGATTGAACCCAGGTCCTCAGAGAGTGTGGAGCAGTACTCTACCAACTGAGCTAAACCTTAGCCCTTTGTTAAGAATTAGAATCCTTTTTATTGTTGGTAGCACCATATCCACCCATATATTAAATTTATTATGAGTGCAAATTCTCTCCATACCTCTGAACTCTACTCTCAGAGGATGTCAAAATGAGATAATTCAAGAGAATCTTTAGTTATCAATAGGAAAGTTCAGTCCTGAACAATGATGATGAAATTATATCATAGTCTGTGATAATAGAATAATAGCTAACTTTTAAGTTTAGTATGTGCAAGACAAGTGTTTTCATGTAGTTCTCACCCTTTTTGGCACAAGGGGCCAGTTTTGTGGAAGATGATCTAATGCCACCATGCATCTGACAGGATATGGATCTCAGGAAATAATGCCAGCGATGGGAAGCACCTATAAATATAGATGAAGCTTGGCCCATCACTCACCTCCTGCTGTGCACTCCAGTTCCTAAGAAGTCATGGACCAGTATCCCTGCTTCAATGATATCATGTTTTTGTTGTTGTTAGGGGCCATTGAGTCGGATCCAACTCCTAACAACTGACCCTCGTAGGGTTTTCAATGCCTGACTCTTTGGGGATTGTTTTAGGAGTGGGTTGCCAGGTCCTTTTCCTGTTTTTGCAGTGCAGGAAATCGAACCCAGGACCTCTGAGAACATAGCATCACACTCTAGCTCGTGAGCTAAACCCACTGGAGGGAAATAAAAAAGAGAGTTGCTGAAAACTATAAATCATATATTGGGTTATATCAATTATAAAGCAAAATCAAGGAAAAAAAAAGAATCAAGATGAGCTACAATGGCTTCACAATGTATTAGCTTGAATGAACTCCTTTTCCCTTGATTCTCTTTATTATATGTTTCAGGTGATGGTAGGCCCAGGGGAGAGTCTTACAAGAGATTTGGAGGGTAGAAGTAAAGCACCAGTCATTTGGAAGTTTATATATGTTGTTGCTGGCCTGTGACTTACTCTTTGGCATGAAATAGTAGTTGGGCCCCAACTACTCCACCTTTCCCTAGATCTCCAAACCTCATAATGGTTACCCTACAGAAGTGGTATGTACTTACACGCCAACAATTTGGCTCACATACTGAGACAGATGACATTACACATGAGCCAAGAGGGTTTGAAAGACTCTATTAGTCACCTAATGAGATTTTCTGAAGAGAACAAGGCAGGATCTCAGGCAGATTAGTAAATGGCTTGACAGAGAGCAAGGCACAGAGATCAACTTGGGTGGTTAGAGGGTTGGGCTAGGGTAATGGTACCCACATGATCTGGGGCACACATGATTTGAGCGAGCATCAGAGGAGGGAGCATCCAGGCTTTCTTCAGCCCGCTCAGATGTAGAGCAATACAAAAAGGGGGAATGGTGGAACTTGAAAGCTTTCAGCAACAACAAAAATGGAGTCCATCTCCTTATTACAAGCTTTCTGACTTCTGGACGAGATGTGCATGTTTAACCCCATGACAAAGGACCTTGGCTTCTGTAGAATACACACACCACCAAGGTCAGGGGAAGCAACTACTGGCACAGGGTAGCTGGGCACAGCAGTACATGTCTGTAACCCAGGGATTGGGAGGCTGAGGCAGGAGGATCACACATTTCAGGCCAGAGGTGGTCTGAGTAACTTAATGAGACTCTGTCTCAAAAGTAATAATAAAAACAATCAGCTGCAGTAGTAAAGCACTTGCAAACATATGTGTAGTGCCATGGGTTCAACCCCGAAGTACTACCAAAAAAAAAAAAAAAAGGAGAAGAAAAAGAAAAAAGATAAAGGCACAGGTTTCAGTTATACATGCGTGCTCCAGCTCATGCTTACAGATTACAGCTTTATCTTACTCTCCTCCACCCTACATCCATTTTCCTCTCAGGGCTGCCTGCTCTGTAGACCACAGCCTTGCAGAAACTTCTTGATCAGCTCCCACCATTGCATGTAGCCAAATCTCTGTAACTAATACATGTAAGCCCTGGGTTTGATCCCAGCACCACAAAAATGGGAGAAGGATGTGGCTGTTCACCCCCAAAACAATCAGCCATTGAAAACTTGTGAATAACAGAGAAGCACTGACACAGTGCTGGGTGTGGTAGTTCAAGGCATGTTTCATTCTGAGGTATAACAGGTTGCTGTGAGTTGGACCTCACTTGATGGCACCTAACAACAACTATATATATTATATATGTGTGTGTGTGTGTTTGTGTGTGTGTGTGTGTGTGTATTAGTGATTCTGCCTTTCTGATTAAACTCTGACTGACATAGGAACTCCAGACCCTGCTTATATGGGAAATGGGAACATGGTTCAAGAAAGGTTTGACAACCTATCTCTGACAATATGATATTCCCATTCAATGTGTGGAATGGTTCACAGTGCATCCCTAATTAAGCATTTAAGGCATTGGGCCTTGATTTGTACCCAATGCAGCCAAAGTGAACTGTTGGGAGCTCACTGATCAGACAGTCATATTCACACACTCAAAATGCAGTGGTCTGGAAAGAAGGCCAGGGTCTCAGACTTAGTCTGTCTCTACCCAGATGAAAGACCCTGGCCAATTGTACCTGGCTAGCCTTAATTTCCTTATTAGTATGGTAGTATCAAAAGAAGATGGAAGGAATACACAGAATTATTACATGAAAAAGAATTGTTGGATGACCAACCACATCAAGACAACCTCAAGACATTGCATAAGATCAGGAACCAATGGTACTAAGGACAAAGTGGAAGCTTCTTTGAGGGGACTGGCCAAACGCAAGACTTCAGAAATTGATGGTATACAAACTGAGATGTTACAACAAACAGATGCAGCACTGGAGGTGCTAACTTGTTTATGCCAAGCGGTTTGGAAAACAGCTACCTGGACAACTGACTGAAAGAGATCGATATTTGTGCCTATTCCCAAGAAAGGAGATCCAACCAAGGGTGGAAATTATCAAACAATACCATTAATATCACACAAAAGCAAAATTTTGCTACAGATCTTTCAAAAGCAGGTGCATACACACAGGGAATTGACAGAAAATCAAGATAGGCAGAAGTGGGCATGGAAACAAGGACATCATTGCTGATGTCAGGTGTATATTAGCCAAAAGTAGAGAATACCAGAATGACATCTATGTATGTTTTATTGACTATGTGAAGAATGGGAGTACCAGAACACTTAACTGTACTCATCAGGAATGTGTACATGGACTGGGAGGCAGTCATTCAAACAGAACAAGGAAACATTGCCTGGTTTAAAGTCAAGAAAGGTGTGTGTCATGGCTGTATCCTTTCAGCATACCTTTTCAATCTCTATGCTGAGCAAATAATCCAAGAAGCTGGACTTTATGAAGAAGAACACAAAATCAGGATTGGAGGAAGACTCATGAACAACCTGTATTATGCAGATGACACAACTCTGCTTTTTGAAAGTGAAGAGGATTTGAAACTTACTGATGAAGATCAAAGAACACAGCCTTCAGTATGGATTGTGCTGCAACATGAACAAAACAAAAATCCTTACAACTGGGTAATTAAGCCACTTCATGATACATGAAGAAAAAAATTGAGGTTGTCCAAGATTTTGCTTTACTTGGCTCTACAATCAACACCCGCAGAAGCAGCAGTCAAGAAATCAAAAGATGCGTTGCATTAGGAAAAGCGGCAAAAGACCTCTTTAAAGTGTCGACAAGTAAATATGTCACATCGAAGACAAAGGTGCAACTGACTCATGCCATGATATTTTCAGTTGCATCATATGGTTGTGAAAGCTTGACATTGAGCAAGGGAGACAAGAGAAGAATTGATGTTTTTGAATTATGGTACTGGAGATAAATATTGAATATACCATGGACTGCCAAAAGGACCAATAGATCTGTCCTAGAAGAAGTGCAACCAGAGTGCTCCTTGGAAGCAAGAATGGCTAGACTGCATCTTACATATTTTGGACATGTAGTCAGGAGAGATCAGTGCCTGGAGAAAGACAGCATGTTTAGGAGAGTGGCAGGTTAACGAAACAAAGGAAGAGCCTCAACTAGATGGATTGACACAATATCTGCAACAATAGGCTTAAGTATAAAGAAGTCCATGTGCTGCACATAGAAATGGTGAGTGTTTTCTTCTGTTGTACATAGGGTTGCTATGAGTCAGACCCAACTTGATGGCACCTAGCAACCACAACAACAGGTAGATACCCTTGGGTAATTATCTACATTTATCCAACCTCATTTTGAACAGCATTTGAAAAGCATATGTGCAAGTGGTAATATTTTTCTTCCAAAAAGGTTTCTATACACTGAGATTGTCTTAATTACTATTTTGATTGTAAACAAGTTCTACAGGGCCTTATCATGAATACTGTTTAAATTTTAGATCATAGGCTCTAACTGTGTCAGTCATGATATCTACATGTGGATTAATTTCTTCTTTTCATGTTTTTCTCACATGCCTTAATTAACATATTGAATGCCATAGCAATTTCCTACAATGCCCAATTTGCGCAAAGTGAAGATTTTTCATAAATGCTGCAGACAAGATTTAAAAGTGCTAGCATTTAAAAAGCTTAATTTCTTCCTGAGGCAAATGATTATGGTCATTTTTATAATTCTTGTTGACAGTTTTCTTTAACTTTGGTCTCTAAGTCATAAAAATTAATGTCTGTAATTTGCTTTATGGTCCCACTGAGAGGGACAGCAAAAGAAAAAGGAAAAATATCTCCTTTAAAAGAGGATGGCCAGAATTGATCCTGTATGTGAAAATCCAGTATAAAATTAATGCTAAGAGGTAAAGAAAAGGAAATAGAATGTGGAAAAAGCATTAAACAACTATACCAGGGGAGAAATATAAACTCTGCAGAAGACAGGTCTGCTAATAAAAAGATAGAGTACTAACTTATTATGACACTAAACTTAAGTAAATGATTGCAGTCATTTTTCAACTCCTGTTTACCAAGTCAAATTAGAAAAATAAACTTGCACAATAAGAATAATGGAGACCCTGCAAAATGAGTATTGGCAAAATGCAAGTGGGGAGTACTTAAAATAAATGTGAACATAAACATTTGGTATACATGATATGAATCTTAACATCATAAGAAAATTAGCAAGAGCCTATTGAATAGCTTATAATTGTCTTTAAACAAAGCACTCAAGGCACACCGTAAGATTAGAGGAAAACAGATGTGGTATCATTCCACATAACAGGTAAGAATGACTAAACCAACTATTGTATTTCAGAAACTCTAACATAGCAATGTAATGAAACAAATGTAAGATGAGAAATCATTAAACAGTTAGAACACAATGGAATGGAATCGTAAGCAAACGAGAAGATGGGCTTATAAAGAAAATATCACGTTAGACTGAAGTCAGATTTTTACCAACAAATTAGAAAATCAATGGCCAAAGGAAATGAAGTAGATGTTTCATAATTGGCCTTTGGTGAAGCTTGTGACTAAATCTCATAAAATTTTATTTGTTAAATTGGCTTGAATTGGCTTAGAGATGAATATAGTTACCTGGACTGAAAATTGGTTGCCTTGCTGGAGGAATATGCCTAGAAGGCTCTGACAAGAGTGAGTATTTATATGTTTCAAGGCTCCTAGATTTTCCTTCTTCCTTTCAAGGTCTTTAGGAAAATGAGGGTGAAGCTACAGATTCAGACACTACCCATATGCAGACATTCGGTCCCATATTTATTTTTAGCCAGGTAAATAGTAGAACATCCTTTTGAAAATGCAGTTATAGAAAGAAATGAAGAAATGGAGTAAAATAAAACATTTTCTTAAGTGTAAAATATTGGCTGCTTCTGATGATGTCTGCGTGAACAAATGAAACAAGGATTTTGTTTGGCAGTTTTGCTTAACTTTGGTCCACAAATATGGGGATTAAAAAATAGGTTCTATCTTAACCTTCTGAAGAACTTAATTCTGGGATGATTCCACCTCTTTTGCTCCTCAGTTAATCCTTCCCACACTCTCATGTGAAAATCTTCCTTGTCAGTGGAAAAAGAATTATCAGGAAGCTTCTCAAAGATGTACTTTGTGTAACTATTAGGTAAAAATTCTGCTCATGCAAACCAGATAAAAGCCACAACCCAGAAGTTGTTGAGCCTTTCTGTGTCTGTCTCTGAGGCAGGTGACAGACATAGTTTATTGGTCATATCCAGGGTTAGAATGAAGGACTTTTGTTCACTGGGACACAAAAATGTTGATGTGGTAAGATGCCAAAAATCTTGCTCGCCTAATTTGATACAAAATGTAGGAGAGACCAGTGAAATAGGTAAGTACACTGGCCAAGAGGGGCTTAATCTGGATCTCAAAGAATAATGAAGGCCATTTGGAATTTAGAAAAAATACAAGGAGAAGGGATGTCCCAGGAAGAGGGAAATTTTCATCCAAAGGCATTGAAGCAGGGTGCACTGGGTGCAGAAAAGCTGCAGGCTATTTGGTATTAGTCTGACCATCTACCCAAAGGTCATCCTTCCACCACAGCTTAAAGCCTTAGAAGTGCTCTGTTGTACATGAGATGATGGAAGGATGTGCCTATCATGGCCTACAAGACTTGCATGATCTGCTCCATGCTTAACTCTTAAGTTTCACCTTGCTACATCCTGCTGGGAGACAATTCCCTAGGAGTCTCTCCCACTTCTGACCTTCTTGGGAAAAGAAAGCACAATGGTCCTTTTGTCCCAGACTACCATTTCAAGGATATAAGGAACTGTGCTAGAAGTTAAAGATAGTGGCTCCCTCTAGGTTAGGAGGCATGTTTACTTACTATGCAGTGTAATAAAGATGAAGTTTCCTGCTGGGAGTGGTGGTGCTCTCCTGTAATCCCAGGGACTCAGGAGGCAGAGGCAGGAGGATCGCAAGTTCGAGACCAGAGACGGTCCACATAATTTAGTGAGACCCTGACTCAAAAAGTTAAAAATTGGGATGAGAGTACAGCTCAGTGGTACAGCACTTGCAAAGCATGCAAGCCTGAGGCCCTGGGTTCAACCCCCAAGTACTGGAAAATAAAAGGGAGGGGGAAGGTTCCCCTCCAGACAAAAGTTCTGACAGACTTATTTTCCCATTTAAAAAAATCAGGGTTCCCAAAGCTCAAATTCCTCAATGGTGATACAAAGTCACTATGTGTACATTTTCACCTGTGCCCCTCTGTATCGCCTCTGTGGGACTTGGGGACAGGGGAGGAATACTGATGTAAGTATACAGCTCCTGCTACTTGCTGTGTTATAAGTAATAGTGCCCTTTGTCTCTGATCCTAGAGTCTTATGTCTTATGCCAGCATCCACAAAATGGTGACAAGCTAACATGTTTCTGTGCAAGCAGGGTAACATCTCATATTGTTCAGAGTTCTTGACATATCCTCACTTTGTGAACTCTAGTCATACTGGTTTTGTTTCCATTCCTTGAAAGTGTCATTCTCCTGGCCACATATACCTTCCTTCTAGAGTTTCTCTACCCTAATTGCGAGGTTTATTCCTCCTTATCCTTCAGATCTCAACTCAGGCATCATTTCCTCAGGGAAGCATTTCCTGCACAAGCATATCCTACCCCTGCCAATGCATAGTGTATCTTTAGCTTGTAACATTAATAACAGTGGAACGTTGTTGTTGTTGTTGTTGTTGTTGTTGTTAGGTGCCGTCGAGTTGGTATCCGACTCATAGCGACCCTCATAGGGTTTTCAATGGCTGACTGTTTCAGGATTGCCTTGGGAGTGGATTGCCAGGCACTTCTCCCATTTTTGGAGTGCTGGGAATTGAACTCGGGGGCCTCAGAGACTGCAGCTCAGTGCTCTACCAACTGAGCTAAATCCCAGCCCAACAGTGGAATGGGATGCTATAAATGGAAATTTTTTCCTGTCTCAAAAAACAAAGAGGTACTGAAACATTACACAATAGATGAGTTCCTAAATACATAACCCAATGATTTGCTAAGACACTTCCTCCTAAGATAACAAACAAAATGATATCCTTTCTGACCAATCCTATTTTACACAACAGCAGAAGTACTAGCTAGTATAATCAGACAAGAAAAACAGATGAATGGTATAAAAATTTAAAAAGATTAAATAAAATTGTCTTTATTCTCTAAGGACATGCTTATTTATGTAGAGAATCCCAAAGAATCTGCAAATGACTCACAGAGTTAATAAGCACATTTTAACAAGGTCATGGGACACAAAGTTAATGTACAAAAGTCAATTATTTTCCTATATAAAGGCCATGAACAATTTGAATTTTTAAAAGACACTAAAAATAAATAGGATGTTTAAAACTACTATTCATAATGGCATCAAAAATAAAATGAAATAGTTATAAACATAACATAATGTGTACAAGGTCTATTGTTATTTTTGTTAGGTACTGTTGAGTCGGATATATCAGAACAAAACATTCCCCGTCACTGTGCATGGCTGGCACTATGTCACTGCTTCTCTGCTATTCATAGGTTTTTTTGTTGGTTGATTGTTTCAGGATTGGGCTTCCAGGTCCTTCTCCATGCCTACAGCACCCAGTATTTCCAAGCAGTAACCCATGCAAGGTTGAGCCTAGCCAGGCTCAACCCTGCTTAGTTTCTGAGATCAGATGAGATCAGACTCCAGGGTAGTATGCCTGTGGACCTTCTTTACTATAACAACTTATTTTCTCTTCTTCTTCTTCTCCTTTTTTTGTCATATTTCAATTCAAATACTATACAGTATGTTGTTTTTAACATTTTTGACTACCATCAGAACACATATGTCAAAAAGTGTGTGAATTTGACAGAAAATCAAGAAAATGGTGGGAAAGATATTTTACAAATTCTTATTATGCATGCCAATTATTTTGCTAATCATATTCTTGTGTTTGCCTACAGCTGTACCATTATGGCATCTGATCCCATCAGATCTCAGAAGCTAAGCAGGGTCGGGCCTGGGTAATACCTGGATGCTAGACTGCCCGGGAACATAAGGTGCTGTAGGTTTGGGAGAGGGATCTGGCAACCCACTCCCAAAAAAACAATCAGCCATTGAAAACCCTATGAATAGCACAGAAGCACTGACAATAGTGTTTCCTCTGTTGTACGTAGGGTCACTTTGAGTTGGTCACTGACTCGATGGCACCTAACAACAACATTTTTTTTTCATTGTAAGGCATAGTTTCTGGAAATAAAATATATTTTGTTACATACTTGACTGAAATTTAAGTTAAACATACTCATGATGTTGTACACAACATTTCTTGAACTTATTTTTCTTAACAGAAGCTTCATACCCTTTGACTAATATCTCCTAAATCTGTATTCCTGCCTCTGCCCTTGGTAATCACCAATTTACCTTCTGCTTCTTTGAGTTTGACATTTTAGATTCCACATATAAGTGAGATCACGTGATATTTGTCTTTTTATGTCTGGTTTATTTTACTTAACATAATGTCATCCTCGTTCATCCATGTTGTTTCAATGGACAGGATTTTCTTTTTGTTAAATCTAAATAGTATTATATAGTACACAGATGCCACATATTCTTTATTCATCTGCTGATGGATGCTGAGGCTGATTCTTGGTTATTGTGAATTGTGTTACAATGAACATGGGAGTTCAGATGTTTCTTTAACATATTGATTTCATTTCCTTTGGATATGTACCCAGTATTTAGATTGCTGTATCATAGAGTAATTCTAGTTTTAATCATTTGAGGAATCTGAATACCATTTACGATAATTGCTGTGTTATTGGGGAAATGTGGGGAGTGTGGATAGGTGAGTCTGCAGCTTGGGTGGGAGAATCTACTAGTATGACATAAGCCTATGATCTTTGTTTTATACATGGCTTAGTGGCTTGGCTAGGGTATGAGACTTATTTGAAAATGTCCTTCCAGTGTCCTCAGAGATGCATGAGACTTCATCATGGAAGAAAGGCAAGAGTCATTTTCAATTTTCTTTACTCCATAATGCCAGCTAATGGCTAAGCTAGCTGCTTAACGGTTGCACATTCTATGTTCCCAGGAATAGTGCATATAAGTTTTATAATAATACTTACAAATCAATCTACAAAGAGTTACAAAATTCTAATGAAATAAAAATAAAGTCTGAATAAATTGAGAGATAGGCCATATTCATGAATTGGAAAACTAAGTATTGTTAAGAGGTCAATACCTCACAAATCTGTCTAAATTTAATTAAATCCATATAAAAAAAGCAAATCATTTTGTTGCTGTTGTTGTTGTTAGGTGCCACTGAATAAGGACTGAATTATATTGAACATGGAGATGCAGGTGTCTCTGTGGTATGATGACTCATCTCCCTTTGGGTAAATTCCCAATAGTGTTATAGCTGGGTCATATGGTAGATCTATTTTTAGTTTTTTGAGGTACCTCCATATTGATTTCCATAGTGGTTGCACCCAGCGCTTTTCACAATAGCAAAGATATGGAATCAACCAAAATGCCCTTCAACAGAGGAATGGATTAAAAAACTATGGTATATATACACAATGGAATACTATTCAGCAATCAAGAAAAATAAAATAGGATCATTTGCAGCAAAATGGATGGAATTAGAGAAAATTATTTTAAGTGAACGAACACAAGCTCAGAAAGAGAAACAACACATGTTCTCACTCATATGAGAGAGCTGACTCAAAGTTACAAGAAGGAAAAATCCTACTCAAAGGTCAGATCACATTAAAAGGGGGGGGCAGGGAAGATAAGAATGAGGTCAATATAAATGGACTAGAAATCGCATGTAATTGTTCTAACAAGATAGAAACAAAGACCACTACAGGAAAAGTTTCTATCTTAAACAGAAATAGAACCCAAGGACATATAGAAAAATATTATATAGTAAAAGATAGAGAAGACTTGGATGGGAAACTTAGATAGGAAGGGGGGAGGGGGGAACATAGAGGAGGGTGAGGGGTAACCTATATGAATAATGCTTATCAAATTGCATATATGAAAATTGTCACAATGAAAAGCATGTCAAAATGAATCACATTATGATGTACATTAAAAATTTCTAATAAAAAAAAGACTGAATTATAGCAGCCCTGTGTTCAAGAAAAGGAAACATGCCCTTATTCTGTACAAGGCACAGAATCATTTTTATGTTGAATCCCATTGTTTCAGCCACTCTGCCAATCCATCTAGTTGAGGGCCTTCCTGTTTTTGTTGACCTGCCACTCTCCCAAACATGATGTCCTTCTCTGGGGATTGGTCCTTCCTGACAACATGTCAAAAATATGTCAGATTCAGTCTAGCTATCCTTGCTTCCAAGGAAGTACTCTAGTTGTGCTTCTTCTAGGACAGATCTGTTGAATCTTTTGTCAGTCCATGGTATATTCAATATTTGTCTTCAGTAACATAATTCAAAAGATTCAATTCTTCTCCTGTATCCATTAGTCATTGTCTAGCTTTCACACCCATATTATATACCTAAAAATACCATGGCATGAATCAGGCACATGTTTGTCTTCCATATAACAAGATTAGTTTTCAACACTTTAAAGATGTCTTTGGCAACAATTTTCCCAGCAAAATGCATCTTTTGAATTTTTTTGACTGCTGCTTCTGTGGATGTTGATTATAGAACCAAGTAAAGCAAAATCTTGGACAACTGCTATCTTTTCTCCATTTATGGTGAAGTTGCTTACTGACCCAGTTTTAAGGATTTTTGTTTTGCTGATGTTGAGGAGCAATCCATACTGAAAGCCATGTTCTTTGATCTTTATCGGTAAATGTTTCAAATCCTCTTCACTTTCAGAAAGCAGACTTGTGTCATCTGCATAACTCAGGTTGTTAATGAGTCTTCCTCCAATCCTGGTATGGCGATCTTCATAAAGTCCAGCATTTTGGATTATTCGCTCAGCACAGAGTTTGAAGAGGTAAGTGAAAGGTTACAGCCCTGATGCAAACCTTTCTTGACTTTAAACCAGGCAATGTTTCCTTGTTCTGTTTAAACAACTGCCTTCTGGTCCTTTACAGATTCCTCATGAGTTCAATTAAGTGTACTAGTATTCCCATTCTTCACAATGTTATCCATAATTTATTATTATTCACACAGTCATATGCCTTTGCATAGTCAATAAAACATAGATGCCCAACTTCTGGTATACTCTGCTTTCAGCTAATGTCCATCTGACATCAACAATTATGTCCCTGGTTCCATGCCTTCTTCTGAATCTGGCTTGATTTTCTGGCAGTTCCCTGTTTATACACTGCTGCAGCTCCTTTTGAATGATATTTAGCAAAATTTTGCTTGGGTGTGATATTAATGATATTATTTCATAAATTCCATATTTGGATCTCCTTTCTTGGGAATAGGCACAAATATGGATCTCTTTCAGACAGTTGGCCAGGTAGCTGTTTGCCAAATCTCTTGGCATAAACAATTTAGCACCTCCAGTACTGCATCTGTTTGTTGAAACATCTCTATTAGTATTCCATAAATTTCTGGAGTCTTGTGTTTTGCCATTTCCTTCAAGGACACTTCCACTTTTTCCTTGAGTACCTGTCGTTGTTAATCATATGCAACCTCTTGAAATGGTTGGTCATCCACCAATTCTTTTAGGTATAATGACTCTATGTATTCCTTCCATCTTCTTTTGATGTCTACTGTGTTGTTCAATATTTTCCCTATAAAATCCTTCACCATTGCCACTCCAGGCTTGATTTTTTTCTTCAATTTTTCAAGTATGATAAAAACAGAGCATGTTCTTTCCTTTTTGGTTTTCTATCTCCAGTTCTTTGCACATGTCATTATAATATTTAATTTTGTCTTCTTGAGCTGTTCTTTGAATTCTTCTGTTTAGTTCATTAACTTCATCATGCCTTCCTTTTACTTTAGCTGCTTGACATTCAAGAGCAAGTTTCAGAGGCTCTCTTGACATGTAATTGTGTCTTTTCTTTTTTTTCCCTGTCTTTTTCATAATCTTTTGCTTTCCTCATGAAAGATGTCTTTGATGTCATGCCACAACTCATCTAGCCTTTAATCATCAGCATCTAATGGATCAAATCTTTTTTTTGAAATGGTCTCTGAATTCAGGGGGATATAGTCAAGGTTGTACCCTAGCTCTTGTACAGTTGTTCTAATTTTTTCAGGTGCTTTTCTAACCTGCATGTAAGCAGTTGATAGTGTGATCTACAATCAACACTAGGTCTTGTTCTAACATTTTATATTGAGCTTTTCCATCATCTCTTTCCACACAATTATCAGTTTTGTTCCTGTATATTCCATCTATGACTTTCATGTGCATGGTTAACATTTATGCTGGTGAAAAAATGTATTTGCAATGAAAAGGTCATTGGTCTGACAAAATTCTACCATGTGATCTCCAGCATCTTTTCTGTCACCAGGCCTTATTTTCCAACTACTGAGCCTTCTTCTTCATTTCCAACTTTTCTATTCCAGTCACCAGTATTTAGCAGTGCATCCTCATTGCATGTTCAATCTATTTCAGATTGCAGAAGATGGTAAAAATCTTCTCTACCTTCATGTGTAGCCTTAGTGGTGGGTGAATAGATTTGAATAATAGTCATATTAACTGGCATTCCTTGGAGGTGTATGGATATTATTCTATCAGTGACAGCATTGTACTTCAGGACAGATCTTAAGATGTCATTTTTGATGAAGAATGCAGTCCCATTTCTCTCTAATCTGTCATTCCTGACATAGTACCCTACATGATTACCTGATTCACAATGGCCGATGCCAGTCCATTTTAGCTCACTGATGTCTAGAATGTTGATGTTTATGTACTTCTTTCCCTTTTGATGATTTCTCATTTTCCCAAATTCATACTGTGTACATTCCCCATTCCAATTATTAATGGGTGTTTGCAGTTGTTTCTTCTCATTTTGAGTCATGCCACATAAGCAACTGGAGGTCCCTGGGGCTATACTTCATTCTCATGATTAAAGTATACTCTTCTTTGCAGAGACAACTCTTCTCTGTCATCTTTTGAGTGCCTTCCAACCTGAGGGGCTCATTTGCCAGCACTATATCTGACAGTGTTTCTCTGCTATTCATAGGGTTTTCAGTAGCTCCTTGTTTTGGGAATAGGTTAGTCATGTCCTTCTCCTTAGGCTGTCTTACTCTGTAAATTCAGCTAAAACCTGTCCTCCATGGGTGACCCTGCTGTTGTCTATAATACTGATGGCATACCTTTCAGCATCACAGAAATATGCATGCCCCCACAATATGGCAAACTGCAGACACATGGGAGAAGTCATTTAGTACATAATGACAAACTGATTCTAAAGTTTATATGGAAATATAAAAGATCTAGAAGAGCCAACACAATATTGAAGAGTGAAGGTGAAGGAGTTATATGACCTGATTTTTAAGACTTCCTATAAAACTATAATAATCAAAACAATGTGGCATTGACTAAAGAATAGACTCATAAATCAATGGAACAAAATAGTTCAGAAATAGATTCACACATGTATGGTTAACTGATAGTTGAAAACAGCACAGTCAAATACAATGGAGGAAAAGAGAGTCTCTTCAGCAAATGGTGCTGGTTAAATTGGATATTCATATGCAAAAAAACCTGGTATCAAATTTTTACCTTTCACAAAACTAACTCAAAATAGATGATACACATACATGTTTTATGTAAAATATAAAACTAAAACTTTCAGAAAAGAGCAAAGCAGAACATTTACAAGAGCTTGTGTTTGTTACTGAATTCTTAGATGCAACTAAAAGCGAAATAGATGAGATAGACCCTCTTCTACCTGAAGCACTGGGCAGGCATTAAGCATTGCTAAAGCACTGTTAAATATCTCCTGAAATCACTATTAGTTTTAATGATATGTTCCTTTCTGTAAGTACTCCTTCTGACATTTATTCCCCTGTAAGTAAGCAAAGATGTTGGAGAATAGGGCAATTTGCATCTGTAATTGGCACCTTTTGGACTCTCTTGCTGTTCTGGGCTGCCTTGAGTAATATGACTCTCAGTCAAGCAACCAGCCAAACCACCCTTATACCAACACAAGCTATACCGAAGCTACATGACAATCACAGCTGCTTTCTGACTCCTGCAGGTGAGACCCAAGTCACAACTATTTCAAACAGTTTGCAAGAGACTTTCTGCTATCACAAGGCTTAGTGAACTCTACATGACCCTGTGACCACCCCAGGCCAGAAGAGAACTTCCACTGATGGTTTGGCAGAGGGACTGTTGTGATTTGTGAAAAGATCGCATACAGTGATTTGTGTAGACACAAAACTTCATTTTCATGAGAAGATTGCTGCAATTAGTACAAACACCCCTTCTCTGCCTATATAAGCAGGCCATTTGGCTCACTTAATAAGGTGGCTGGGAGATACCTTCCTGTGCTCTCACCTGGTGTTGTAACATTAGACTCAATAAAAGGCTTCTCTTGAGTGGTCTTTTTGCCTGTTTTTAGTAGGGCAGACTGAGCTGGTAATGAGAAGGAAGAATCATCAAAGCCAACAGAGCAGCTACAGCAATAGAGACAGTGAAGCAGCAATGACCACAGAGCAGCAGACCACCAAGTGGCAGAAGTGGCAGAATGGCTGGCTGCTTGACAGCTAAAGGGCCACAGCTGAGTAGCCAGCAGGTCAACCTGCAGATGTGCCAGAGCGAAGCTGCTTGACAGCTGAAGAAGAGACAGGGTTGCAAGACTGACCACCAACAGCAGCAAAAGCAGCAGTACCAGAAGGGGAGAGGTAGCTGCCTCCCAAATGGCAGTAACTATGATAGCAACCATAGCAAGAAGTAGCTGAATAGGTCAAGAGGGTGATCAGGACAGGACGAAGAGGTATGATGAAAGGAGAGGAAGGGGAGAAAGGGCAAAAAGATGAGGCTGAATAGGGATTGTTGTTGTTGTTGTTAGGTGCCGTCAAGTCGGTATCCGACTCATAGTGACCCTCATAGGGTTTTCAATGGCTGTTTCGGGATTGCCTTGGGAGTGGATTGTCAGGTCCTTCTCCCATTTTTGCGGTGCTGGGTATTGAACTCGGGACCTCAGAGACTGCAGTGCAGCGCTCTACCAACTGAGCTAAATCCCAGCCCTTCTGTTGTTGGGTGCTGTCAAGTCTGTATCCGACTCATAGCGACCCTCATAGGGTTTTCAATGGCTGTTTTGGGATTGACTTGGGAGTCGGTTGCCACATCCTTCTCCCATTTTTGTGGTGCTGGGAATCGAACTCGGGACCTCAGAGACTGCAGAGCGGCGCACTACCAACTGAGCTAAATCCCAGCCCCTGAATAGGGATAGAAGGCTATAAAAGGCCAGAGAAGAGAAACTGCAGGTCTTAGCTGCTGAAAGAGTTCCAGGGAGCTGTCAAGTCTTTAGTAATAAGCATCTCAGATACCGTAAGCCCAGGAACTATAACACTAGCTGCTGTCAAGGATTGAGGAATCCCGACCTAGGCCTGCCTGGAAGCTGTAATGCCAGCTATTGTCAACAGCTGAGGAATCCCAACCTCCTCAGCCTATATAAGAGCTATAAGACTTAGAGAGCTGTGTCCTAGTACTCTTCTAGCCCTGAACAAGAACTATAGTACCAGAGGGTGTCACCTGCTTCTACTGCTCTCACCCGTTTGCTGTCAGCACTCACTGCTATCAAATGCACAGGGATACAGCCAAAGTTCAGCACTAAATGAGCATCTCCTTGTCTACCCATGATTTCTAACCAGGTAGAACAAAAGGACCTCAGCCAGTTGATTGGTAATAAAAGCACAATCAATGAAAGAAAAAAATAATAAATTAGACTTTATTAAAGTTAAATTTTCTATCATGTAGAAGACATTCAAAATGAATAGACAAGCTACAGACTATGAGTAAATATTTGTACAACACGTATCTGATAAAGGACTCGTATCCAAAATATGTAAAAAATTCTTAAAACTCAACAATAAGGAAACAAGCAGTTTTTTTAAGTGGGCAAAAGATTTGAATAGACATCACACCAAAGAAAATACACAGAAGGCAACTAAGCAAGTAACAAGATTCTCAACATCATTTTATTAGGAAATTATAAATTAAAACATTTGTAACATTACAGTGGGGAAACCTGGCAAATATTCCTTTAGCCAGGTAACCAGGATGAATATCAATAACTAGGTCATATTGGTAATATATACTATTACTGGAGTCTAATCATGAGTAAAATATCAAATAAATTCCAAATCAGAAACAGTCTATAAAACATCTCACCAGTACTTCTCAACAAAGTACTTGTCAACAAACAAGGAATCCAAGAAACTGTCATAGCCAAGAGGAACCTGAGATACAAGATAATAAATACAATGCTGAACCCTGGCAAGGATATTAGAATAGGAAAAGGGAGCATTAGGTGAAAACTAAGGAAATCTGAATGAAATATTGACTTTGGTAAGCAATAATATATCAATATCATAATTATACATATATACCATACTAACATTGTTGTTAGGTGCTGTCAAGTCGGGTCCAACTCATAGTGACCCTCAGGGTTTTCAGTGGTTGATTGTTTTGGGATTGCTTCAGAGTGAATTGTCACATCCTTTTCCCATTTTTGTGGTGCTCGGAATCAAACCCAGGTCCTCAGAGAGTGTGGAATAGCACTCTACCAACTGAGCTAAACCACAGCCCATACTAACATTAGATATTAATAAAAGCAAAAAAATAGATGAGAGATATTTAGGAATTCTCTGTACTGTCTTCACACTTTTTCTGTAAATTTAAAATTGTTCTTTTTAAAAGTTTTTTTTTAAAGACTTAGCTAATGATGATTCCAGTTTTGCAAGATGAAAAAGGTCTGGAGTTCTGTTTTGCAACAATAGGAAGGTGCTTAACATCACTGAATTACATATTTAAAAATGATAAAGAGGATAAATTTTATGTTTTCTACCAATGCTTAAAACCTTTAAATTATTGGGTTCAGATTTCAGTGCAGTTCAATGTTAAAATTTAGAGGATTACAGGTCTGGTTCGGGTTCAGGTTTAAATCCTATGTATATATAGCATGGTTTCAAACCAAATCAGAACCCAAATTCTGACCCCATTTTGGTTCAAGCATTTTTACATTTTTTTCTGAACTCAAACCCAGTGAAAAATTGGGTATGGGTTCAGCTTTTAAGGTTTTTGTTTGTTTTTGTTTGGTTTGGGGTGTGCGTGCGTGCGTGCATGCGTGCGTGCGTGTGTGTGTGTGTGATTAGCTATTTAAAAACTGAAAAAAAGAAAAAAATTTATTCATCTATCTACCTACAGGACTGAAATTTCAAACCCTAACTGAACCTGAATCCTCTAAATTTTAATATATCGAAACTACACCCAAACCTCAACCCAATTTTTTGCAGGTTTAAAGCCTTGTTTTTGTTTTTAAACCATATTTTAAAATTTATTTTTCAAAGCCCAATTATAATGATTATTAGTGTAGCTTCTAGTATTGATAGAATGCTTTACATAGGTGCTGTGCTAAGCAATTCATAAAACTTCTTCAGTTGAATTCTCACAACAACTCCACCAGGTGGGTTTTACCACTTTGTTGCCTATGTTACAGGAAGTAAATATAAAGCCCAAAGAGTTCAAGTTAATCACTGTGGTCACATTTCTAGTAAGTGGTTCTAATTTATAGAGAATCTGACCAAAAATCCACATTCACAGTGACTTTGTTGTATATGCAAATATCATTGGCAGTAATTCATAGCTCCAAGATATTAAAATAAAACAGACAAAAAAGAACACAAGAGTAAACAAATGAAGAAATGCTAAGCTATCAGAGCAGCCAGCCACTTGAGAAAAGTAACATAAGTTCCCATACTCTTGCCATAGCAGCTTTGAGTCATATTATAGATTGCTGGTCGCCAGTTATTTACCCAGTTACAATTAGTCCTGCCTGCTTTCATATAATCTATGCTCCCTTTCATGATCACTCATATTCATCTTATGAAAACTAGGAGAGGAAAAACGCTGTACCTAAGGGACTCCAAAAATCCTTATGGTAGTACACTTAAACTAATGTTGCATTCCTTGGAAAATTAAGTTTTACAAGCTCCATCATAAATGCCAATTATTTTAGGAATAGGGAAAGCCTTTGGACAAAGAAGCAGAGTAGATCCTCTAAAATGCAGGTTAATCCATGTCCTTAAAAGAAAAAGAAAAAGAAAACTTGCATAGTAGAGACCTGTTTAAGAAACTTTCTGCACATATCATACATGGCTTGTGGTTGATGAAAAAGCCATCTGACTGTTTGTGAAATCTCACATTTCTTTCCTGGCATTTAAAAAAGGTAGAAAGCTCATATGAGGCTAACCTGGAAAGTTCCTTGGAAGTTAAGGCTGGAAACACATGAGGAAAAATATTTTAGGCTCTGGTCTAAAAATCAGCACCAATGCTTATTTTTAATGTGGAAAATCATAAATAGCCAGAATAGATTTCTTTTTGGGATGAGGCAAGCCATGTGGATGGAAGATGGAAAAATGAATAAATAATTTTGGTAGAAAAAATGAACACATTTTCTAACTTTGAAAGAGCTAAAGATTAAGCCACAGTTCAAATTCTATGACATTTTCCACATCATGTTTCACTAATTTTGACTTTGGAAACTTTTAATGTGAAAGGAAGGCCTGATCTCTATTATCAGGGTCCAAATTTCAATAGAGAATTTAACTCCACCTTATCGCAGTGTTGAGTCTTCTCTGTGCTTATTAGAGTTTTGTCCTATGACCTTCCTAAAATTTGAGAGAAATTTGTTAAAATCTTCTATTATTACTGTTTCTGTTTCTCATCTCTCAGAATTGCTGCCTTTTGAAAGATGTCACTGTATTATTGGATAAAAAGATCATAACTTCTGCATCATCTTCATAATTTTCTGCCTTTATTATTTTAAGATATCATTTATGTATTTTAATTTTTTGGTCTTACTTCTACTTTGCCTATACAAAGTCTCCTCAATTTTAAAATTTTCTGAGTGTCTATTCCATTATATTTAACCTTTGAAATCACTTAATTTTAGGTATGTCCCTTTTAAGCAGTGGAACAATCTTTAAATTCTTTTTTTTTTTCCTTTGTAGTAAATGAAATAAGCCTGCCTACATGTGTTGATATAATGTATGTGTTTGGTCTCTACTCTGTAATATTGTTTTATGATTTTTTCTTGAAGATAGGAAGTCATTCAGTATGTGGTCCTTTTTTTTTGCCCTTTCATTTTTAAGATGTATATTGTAGTATTTGATAGTAAAATGATATAATGTCTGGGATTTACTTTAAAATACTTCAACCATAAAACAGTGTATGCAAGAGGATAGACAAAATAAATATAGCAAAATGTTAATAGCTATTGAAGGTGAATATTGGGGTTCACTATAGTTCCTACTTTTATGTACATTTGAAATTGTTTTACTTTTAATGTTGTTTTGTTAAATAGTTATAGAAAGAATTTAATCTTTTTCATCTGTTATACAAAGTTTGCTTGTTTTTTATTTGCTTTCACAATAAGCCAAGTTATATCTTCATGCACACAGACCTGAAATAATTAAAATGTAAGAACATCATAAAAAGAAGTGTTAGTCTCTAAATCAAATAAAGACCCTATCGCCTCAAGCTCCATAGTAAATTATGCATACTGTAAATGAGCACAGCTTCTTTTAAACTTACAAGAAACAATTTTGTCTTTGTGAGAGTTTTATAACTACATCCAACAGCCTATAAAAAGCCTGTCTTGATGTGGTTCCCATGGTGACAGGACATAATATATGTGTCTATTAAATTTGGAAATGTAATGAAGTGTAATAAAAATCTACTTCAAAAATACACTTCTCAGCATATTTTTATTAATTAAAATATTACATTGAGCATTTTTCATGTCTGCATGCCTGACAGCAAATAAAAGCTTTGCCACAGATTAACTGTGACTCTTGAGTTCCATCCAATATTAATTGATACAAAATAGGAAAGGCATTTCTGCAGAGAAAAATATTTTGACTGGTGGTCTAGTGTGATTAATGGGTAAACATTTATGCTTCCTGAACTATGCATATACCATTTCAAATGCCACCAGCAGTACAGATTTTGACACTTGTGTCCACGGGGACAAAACAAATGAGAAAGTTGATGTCTTTAATACTTGGAGAAAAAGGAAAAATTCCTTATTAGTGATTCCCTGCCCCAGCTTTGCTGAGGTTTTGTGACTTTTTTTGCCTATGGAAGAGGCATGGCCTCATAATAGCAGTTTAAGAAAACTCTGAATAAATTTAACTAACAACGATAAAAAACAAAGACCACAAAAAAATAAATAAAAATATACCATCGTAAGCAGAGAAGTTACAAACACACACAAAAAAGAGTTAGGGGAGGTGGGGTAGGGAGTCAACAACCAGAGGTAATAAGCTTAAATTCTCCTTTTTTTTCTTCTCTCTCTTCTCTCTCTCTTTTTATTTTATTTTTTTCATATTTTCCAGTGCTGAAGATCAAACCTAGGGCCTCACACATGCTAGGCAAGTGATCTGCCACTGAGCTCCACCCCAGCCCTGACCTTCTGCTATGGATGGTTAAAGTGCTAAGCATAAAGTGAGGAGAGAAAAAGTCTTAATCTCATCATGATCAGCCAGTCATGATCACATGAGGAGTAGGAAACTCAAGTAACTTCTGCTTGAGCCCTTTTCTGTGTCTGCCCTCCAAATTAACAATATCTGAATGATTGACATACAGTGGTACCTCAGCCCTGGACCACAATCCATTCTGAAAAGTTAGTCCAGTGCCAATCGGCTCCAGTGCCGAGCACTCTTTTCCTATTGGAAATAATGGAAATGTATTCATTGGCTCTGGCCCCACACTGAACGGCTAACTTGGACACATGTATGGTACTTACTTGTTGTTGTTATTAGGTGCAGTTAAGTCATGTCTGAGTCATCATGACTCTTACAGAGTTTTCAATGGCTGATATTTTTTTTTTCATGATTGTTTTGTGGTGGACTGCCACATCCTTCTCCCATTTTTGCAGTGCTGAGGATCAAACCTGGGTCCTCAGAAAGTACAAAGCAGCACTCTACCAACTGAGCTGAACCACAGCCCTGGCACTTACATATTCAGCATTAAGTTCTTTTATTAATTCTATTGTTCTGTTTTCTTCTTTCCTTCACTTTTAGCACTAGAAGGTTTTTGTTTTGTTTTGGTTTGGTTTGGTTTGTTTTTTTTTGTGCCATGATGATCATGTGGTAGATATATGCATATATTTGTAAGAAAATACCCATGAGATCATGAACATAGCACCAGGACAGGTCTTTGCTACATGAAATCAACATGCAAAGTGATGTTCTCCCCTTTGTTTCACCAGGAAGCATCATGGGTAAAGGTGACATCTCATACAATTTTTAGTATGGTGGATACCAACCAAGTGATCAAGCACCAAACCAGATTTCTCTCAAAAAAATGGGGACCAAAATGTCAAACACACAATGCAAGGGCCAAGATAACATAGTATTTGAAATTACACGGAAAGCATAATTGGAGAAAAATGCAGAGATTCTGCTCAACTTCAAAATCAAGTTCATTGTTTTAGTCAGACTTTAGGCTCACTGTGACAAATACCTGAGAGAATAATTTAAAAGGAAGAAATATTTACTTTGGCTCTCAGTTTCAGAGGTTTCAGTCCATTGTGGCAGGGTGGGGATGGCAGAGTAGAGCGATTCACATCATAGCAGCCAGGAAGCCAAGAAAGAATGCCCGCACCACCTGGCTTTCTCCTTTCTCCCCTTTTTATTCCATCTGTGCCTCCAGCCTATGGGGATGGAGTCTCCCACATTCAGGGTGGTTCTGTCCCCTTAGTTAGTCGTCTCTGGAAATGCCCTCATGGACACACCCAGAGGTGTGCTTTACTAATCCCCTTGGTACTTCTCAATCCAATCAAGTTGAAAATCAAGATTAACCTTGACAACCATGAATTGCCTCTCATAAATTAAATTAATATGAGAGGTATTTTCCTTTTGAATTCTTTTGTCACACTGCTCTGAATTAACCACAGGAATTGTCATTATCCTGGTTGATGTTTCATGAAGAATCAAACTGATTAAATCACATGAAACAACAACTGAAAGACTAACAAGCTGGATTCTCTAGGTCATAAACTCCCACTCAAAAAAATCTTCTTTTAATTCTCTTAAAGGATTCCCACTACTTGACCACACTTCATAATCACAGTCACATTTTTGGAATTATGAAAAATACCTAAAAATACCACCATCTGTATTTATGTAGTGCCACACTCAAAAGTGAAAGGAAATGCTTGGGCATAGTATTTGTACTGGACTCATCACTTGGGGCAGAGTATGAATATTATATTCCAATTGATGGTGAAGATCTGCCTTGTTGCAAAGAAAGGGCAATTGATGATAACCCCACAAATGCTTGGAAGTTCCCCAAAGCGTTTTTCCCCCTTCTGGCTCAGAAGACTTTTTGGAAGTAAAGAACTCTAGTAGTACATGTATTTCACGACAAAAGTAGAAAGTAAAAGAAGTGAAGAAACAAATGTCTTTCCAAATCTGAAGGGTCCTGGGGCTGTGGAGCTCAGCCATTGTCAGGTGCTCTTCCTTACTTGGTGAAGCCAGATTCATGAACAGGTTTCTCTCCCTACCCAAGTGGAGTGTGTCTCTACCAGAAGACATCAGCAACTTCACAGACATCCTGTCAAGCTTCCTTGATTTCCTCTACGTACACTCCAGGTCTTATCTGTTGAAGTGACTCTCAAATGCTCTCCTAGCTCCCAGTGATTCATTTCATCCTGAAGCATTTATCATACTATTTTTAACAGTCTCTTCACTCATGCCCATCTGTCCACTAGAGAGTGAGCCACTAGATGGAGGAAAATAAATCTTGCTATTTGGGGCATTCCACTCTGAACAAGTACTTAATACACAAATATTGATTTATATAGGTGCCAAAAATCTTAGTGGTCTGTTTGTAAACTATTGTATACATATGCACACTGATTCTGTCAGAAATATAATGACACACTTTATCCTTTGACCCTCAAGATCACATTATCTAGATACTAGACACATGAACATGCATTACTTTTTCTCTGTAACTTTTTGACAATCTGAAATGCTGAATTGTTAAATGTGAATATGGAAAAAGAAAATATACACTGAGTCACTACCTGTGCCTATTTGTACCTATATATTTATTCATTGTAATTTTTTTGAGCACTACCACCACCAACAACAATATGAAGTGGTAGGCCTTATCCTAGGCATTGGGCAAGGAGTAGTGAAAATTAGAAATGCTTTTAATACGCATGGAATTTCCTTTCTACTTTCCTTGGGAAAAGAAATTAAGCTAGTAAATAAATAGGGGTACCAAGCAGTCTCATATTGTAACAACTGCTTATAAAGATCAGTGCACAATGTTATAGAATGACTAAAGAGAGAGGCTAGATTCATAGACAGGAAACTTCTCATTGAAGGGTAACTCTCAGCAGGTATGTAGAAGAGTGAGAGGGAGAAGAGAAGTGTTCTAAGAATCATGGAGGGCTTTTTGGGATGATGCAGAAGTCCAGATTTACTCCAGCACCAAGGGAAATTATTGGACTGTTATTACAAGGGAGTGACGAGATCTAATTCTTAGAAAAGAACACTCTGGGTAGAAGGGAAGTTAGAAGGTTAGTTGTCAGATTCTGAATGGAATATGTTAATCCAGTGGTCCTCTCCCTGGGCCATAGGGGAACCAGGAAAGAGATGAGTGACAGGCATGTCACTCAAGAGATGAGTGAACTTCACCTGCGTTTACAGTTGCTCCCCATTGCTTGCATTACCACCTGTGTTCCTCCTCCATTCTGCAGAAAAAAAATTGTCTCTCATGAAACCAGTCCTTGGAGTCAAAATATTTGGGGATCTCTGTAATAGAATGTGGTCTGCCAAGAGATGAAGTAGAGGATCCTTCAGGAAGATTGAGCCACCTTTCCCCAAGTGATTCTCAATCACAGGTGATTTTGTCTCCCAGGGGACATTTGGCAATATCTACAAACATTTCTGGTGGTCATAACTACAGCAGAATGGTTCTACTGGCATCTAATGGGCAGAGGCCAGGGATGCTGCTTAACATCCTACAGTACACATCCACTCAATGGTGCTAAGGCTGAGAAACGGTACTACATTCTACACTGATCTGTTCTTTGACTTGGGGTGGCATGATAGGAGCAACAAGAAAATAGTTATATAAACTAGAATATGTGTGTCCTCATGGGAAACAAAGATCCAAACTATGGAAATAAAAGAGAAAATAAGATGAAGCTATAAAGCTAGATTATAGCCCTTCTAAACATAGGGTCATCTATTAGTGTCATCCTTTGTACCAAGAGCACTGTTATTTTGCTATAAAGACTAGCTGAATTCCCTTTAATTTTATATTGCACCATTAGTATGATGACCCTCATAAATGGAGAATACACAGTTATTTATTGCTTTTCCTTCAATTAAACAGCATTTTACTTAGATTACATCATATTAACACTTAGAAATCCCTGAGGAATGGCATCTCTTATCCTTAGAACTGTCATCCTTTCCATAAATTGATAATTTGCCTTCAGAAATATGAAACTGTTATTTGTAATGACACTTGGGACATTTTTATTAATATGTCTACAAACAGACATTATTTCACAATGGACGATACTGTCAGATAGGTTGATCTAGGTAAAGCTGGGAATTTTTTCATGATAAGACTGATGTATCAGGATTCCCTCAACAAAATATTATGCTTAGCCTCAGAGATTTACCACTCTGAGGGAGCTTCTGGAATGCTATTATTAGTTTTGAGGTATACCTGACATTTAACAAACACCTGCCTCGCTTAATTTACCCCAACTAAACGTATGCACCTGAACTGAATGTGTTCACCAAAGAAAGCAATGAGCAATAGGCCATTTTGAGACTACTTTTGCCAGCAGGCTAAAATAGAACTTAGATCTTCAAGAGAAAAAAATCCAAAACTATGCGGTCTTAGGGATTTCCTCCAAAGCCTATGTTTCCTGAATGTTCACATATAGTGAGAATCAATAAAATTAATGTAAAAGCAAAGATCAGATGTCTTTATAATGATGTAAAGATTAGACATACTACAATAAAATACATTATAATAGGAAGCGATATGTAGGTGCATAAATACACTTGCATGGGCTGGGATTTAGCTCAGTTGGTAGAATGCGGCACTGCAGTCTCTGAGGTCCCGAGTTCAATTCCCAGCACCACAAAAAACGGGAGAAAGGCCTGGCAACCCACTCCCAAGGCAATCCCAAAGTAGTCAGCCACTGAAAACCCTATGAGGGTCTCTATGAGTCGCATAACAACTCAACGGTACCTAACAACCTAAATACACTGGCACCAGTTAGTTGGTTCATTGGATTGGCAGAAAAACCAACCAAAATATAATTTATAGGAAGAACTATTTCTTGGTGGTTCATGATTAGAGAATCACAATCCATAATAGCATGGCGACAATGCAGGCATGGTGGTGGCAGCAGGTGGCAGAGTCTGTCAGATGACCTTTTCATATCTTGGTGATCAGGAAGCAAAGAGAAGAGAGAGTGACTAGAACCAAGGATCCTGGTAAATGTTCAAAGGCCCACCCATAATAACCTACTTTTGCAAAGCTAGAATATGCCACCCAAAGTTCCATGTTGTTGTTGTTGTTGTTGTTGTTGTTAAGTGCTGTCGAGTTGGTGTCAGACTCATAGCAACCCTATGTACAACAGGCAAAACACTATTGTCAGTGCTTCTCTGTCACTCATAGGGTTTCCAATGGCTTATTGTTTTTTGGGAGTGGGTTGCTGGGTCCTTCTCCAAAGCCTATAGCACCTGGTGTTCCCAGGCAGTCTCCCATCCAAGGACTAACCAGGCCCAACCCTGCTTAGCATCCGAGATCTGATGGGATCAGGAGCCACAGTGGTAGGGCTCCAGGCGAAGTTCCATAGCCTCCACAAACGGTGCCACCTCCTGTGGACCAAATATTCAAACACATAATCTTTGGAGGACATTTTAGATTGAAACTATGACAATACTTAACAGTGAAAATACAAGTTAATATCAGTGAGGGTGGTAAGATGGGTCTGAAGGTTTATAACTTATTACAACTTATCATGATAACTAATCTTCTAACTCCCCTTCTAACCTATGCATGATCAGAGATATGCGCAAAGTTTTGTAAGTATACTTGTTGCAGGATTATAAATAATAGTATGAAATAGTAACAGCAATAGTAAGGCATTAGCCAAATGAATTTCAGTTCATCTAAAATATGAAATATTAGTAAGTCATTAAAAATCACACTTCCAGCTGGGTGTTGTGGAGCATGCCTATAACTTCAGTGACTCAGGAGGTGGAAGCAGAAGGATGGCAAGTTTGAGACCAGAGGTAGTCTGTGTAATCTAGTAAGACCCTATCTCAAAAAAGTAAAAAAAAAGGGCCAAGAATGCAGCTCATTGGTACAGCACGTGCAAAGCATGCAAGCTCAAGGTCCTGGGTTCAACCTCCAGTACCGGAAAAAAAGAAAAATCATGCTTCCAGAAAAAAATATTTAAGATACTATTTATGGATGTATCTCCAGAATATAAAATAGTGTCTAGGACATTATATTAAATACTAGACAAATGTTTGTCAAATGAAAAAATATCAAGTGAAAGAAGTTAAAAAATCATTTTTCTGGTATGATATAAATTCTCCTACAAACCCATGCAGACATACACACACTCTACCTATACTTAAAAAGACAGCTGGAAGGAAATACATAGAATTGTTTATAATAGTTATTTGGGGCAGTGGGTTTACTCATTGCTTTTATGTTCTTTATTTCTTTATTTCTTTTTTATTTTTCATCTCTTCTACAGTAAATATTCATCAAGTCTGTATCAGAAAGAATGACATTTTTAAGTAACAAAAGTAATGTGTATGTTAGAAACACTAACCACTATTTTTTTGTTGTTATATTCCTTCCTGGCTTTTACTTCATCCTCTGTTGCATCTCTTGAGTGTTTATGAACTTAATCAATTAATTTAGCCTAACAATCTAAATTTCTCAATGCCCTGTTAAGTGTGTGCCATAGTCTGGTGAAATATGGATGAAGAGTGTACTTTCTACTATTAAAGATATCACAGCTAATGTAAAATTAAATCCTAACATATGTCATATATTTAATATAAAGATAACATAGTGAAAGTAAAGCTAAAGAAAAATTATAATCTTGAGTCAATACCATAATAAAAGTAAGTGGCCTTTCACCACCATGGAAGCAAAGATCAGGAGTTCTTTCCCTGACCCAGAGGCAGAAAGAAAGAGTCATTAAAGCAATAAGAGCAAAACAAGGAGAAAATAAGGCTGCAGAAGCCAAAGGAAGAGAAAAGGAGCAGAAGGCCCAGTTTTCATGCTGCCATGAAATGGAAAAACACACCTGAGATGTGAAGTAAATAGCAGTATAGCTTTTCTTTTGGTATGTATTCTAGTTACATCTTCATTTCTACCCAAAAGAAACAACAAACAGCATGTCTAATTCCTCCTCCAGACTCAAGGTCAGTTTACCATCCCCTCAACCCAATCCTCATTTGTGAGTAAAACCCTCTCTTGGTTCACCAGTATCACAACCGGTATCACTCCAATTTCCACTCTTTCCATGTCCCATCCATCTCAGCCGAATGAACACATTTCATGATGGTTCCAAGACTTTTAAGATATTTTAAGACAGAGAATTCATAAGACACAGATAGTATCAATTCAAAGGAGATTTAAGTAACTGGCAAGATGGTAACTTTCAAGCAAGACCAGTAGCCCTTCTCTGCTTATCGTCAATTTGGGCACTAAAGACGGATGGCCTTAATACCAGATCTTTTACATTAATAGACTCAGGTCCAAAGAGGATGAACCAGAGTAGAACCTCATCTCCAGCGGGGTTCATATCAATATACACTTTATTCAACAGCCACAAAAATATAACAATTACCATATAAGATGGTATGACCAATAAGGGCCTAGTCCATGTTTTGGTGTAGCATATAAATAAGTAATGAAAGTGGAAATTTTCCATTTTTAAACAGAGAGGTCAGAAACAATTCCACAAAACTTAAATCAACACAGCCAACATGTGGACTACAAAGTGATAATTTCATGAGATCATAAAGCTGCTACAAAAAGAAGAGGATCCTGCTTAAAAATTCTGGAAAACACTAAGACACTTCCTTATCATTATCTACAACATATCAAGGTGAATTAAATTTCTTTAAAAAGATGTGACACTTTCCAAGTTTACTTGACCGCAGAATCTCTTTTTGTGAAGTATTTTAGAAGTCTAGGGTTTTTTTTTAAGGAGTTTAGTTTTAAAACTCATAGACTCAGATTAAAAATTTCTCTAATCTTGGAGGGATGAGATTCCAGGATAGCTGTTCTCACTTGTGACTGTACATTATAACCACCTGAGAAACTTTAAAAGCCTAATGTCCTAGGGGTTAGGCCCTAGGCATCAGTATTTTTTTTAAGCTTCCAAGAGACTTGCAGTGGGCAGCCAAGTTGAGAGCCACTATCATCATTGCCATCAAGTTTCCCACACATGCAGGAAACTCTTCAGCCTCCTTGACACCCTATTGGGCTAGCTCTTTAATAATGGTGTCCCATGAGACAAAGAAACACTCCTCTGCTGTGTTATACACAAGATGAAGCACTTTTTGTCTACAATTCCATTAACAAAGTTCTAGCAGCAAATACTGAAAAGCAAATATCTAGTTAGAGGGAACAGAATACTAACTGTGACATATAATATATAAGGGCAGAAATTTTTATGGATATTTATATACCTAACATGTTCAATCTAGAAATATAAAGAGCAGAGATGCTTTTTGCATTACGTAGAAACAGGCCCAATGAAACTAATCAGCCCCTCATACACAGAGTAAGACTGTCTTGGAGGTAGGGGCTGAGATAGGCCCTCTTGCCAGCCTTTGCCTTGGTTGGAGCTTTAATTAACCATGTCTATATTTCTTCCAATGTTGCTTTGTTCTTTTTAGTGAACTATTTGGAAAGCATTCTTTATACAACAGTACTGCTTTCAACTGAATAGCTAGAATAAAATTACTACAACTCTAAGGATTCTAGTCACACAATTAACCAGTCAAAATTTGGGGATCTAGAAAAGCAATACCAAAACCAACTTCTGAAGTGATACCACTAAAAACCAATGTTCCTAATTTGTAGTGATTTGACATGTTGTACATCATTCTGTTAAAAGGAGTAATAATTTGATGGATTCAGTTAAGTTCATTGGTTTAATTTACCCATGGATTTCATGTAAAATTCTTATTAAAATAAACAAAAATAGTGCTTTATCATTAAAATTGAAAGGGCTTATGACAAGATAGTTTCATTGTTTAACTGAATTATAAAATGGAGCACAATGTCAACCTGACTTTCTAAAACAAGCTGATTTTAGTCACTAATCTTTGTTCTCTTCTTAATCCAATTTCCTTTATTATTTGCATTGCTAATGACAGTTTTGATTAAGGAATTAGGAATAGAAATGGTGATGCTATGCAATTAAGTATGCAGATTTGGAGTCTTTTGTATTTATAAGCAGTGTATTAAAAAGGCAGATTCTAATGCATGATCATTTGTGAAATATATTTTATATTACTTATGTGTTGGGACAGTTAGGGAGCTAAAAAATGTCAAGACTATCCCATATCCAACAGCTAGTAGTACATAAATATACCAAATGAGTTTAAGGAGATCTTTAAAAGAATCCAATTTATTGAATTAAGCCTGAGTTTCAATAGCCCAATAAAACATCATTGGAAGATAAATATTGCAAATGACATCACCCAATTTCAATACAGCAATTCACTGAATTCTGTCTCTGAAGGAAAAATAAATATTATAATTACTTCTTATAACAAATTTGTATCTAATTCAAATAACACTCCTTATAAAACTACTAGTTTCTATAATAATGGAATAATGTTATCTGTTATTTCTGATACAGTTTGTCAAGTATTTTGAAACTGAAAAATAAAGAGGGCCTAAAGGGATGAGTGGGGCTGGGATTTAGCTCATTTGGTAGAGCATTGCGCTGCAGTCTCTGAGGTCCTGAATTCAATTCCCAGGACCTCAAAAATGGGAGAAGGGCCTGGCAATCCACTCCCAAGGCAATCCCGAAACAGCCATTGAAAACCCTATGAGGGTCGCAACTGGATGGCACCCCTAACAACAACAACAACAACAAAGGGATGAGTAGCATTTATGCTAAAGAGAAAACAGGGAGAAGCTGAAAGGACAGGAAGGATTTATGGATGTATTTAATTTTGTGGTTTACTGCTGTCATTTAGAAGAGAAATTAGGATTTCTCTAATGTTTGTAGGGGCTAGGGAGCATATGGACATACACTTTAGAACAACATAAAAAATATATTGAAGTAGTCAAAATTATGTTAAGATAGAAAAAAATCCCTAAAATGAAGTGAGCTTTTATTAATAATGTCAATCAACCCCAGGCTTAATAACCACAAGCAAGAATACTGAAGAAGATATTTGGCAACAGAAGCAGGTTGTTGTTGTTGTTGTTAGGTGCCGTCGAGTCAGTATCCGACTCATAGCAACCCTCATAGGGTTTTCAATGGCTATTTCGGGATTGCCTTGGGAGTGGATTGCCAGGTCCTTCTCCCATCTTTGCGATGCTGGGAACTGAACTCTGGGCCTCAGAGACTGCAGCGCAGCTCTCTACCAACTAAGCTAAACCCCCAGCCCCCACAAAAGCAGGAGTCAGCTAAATTACTTTTAAAATCTATTTCTACCCAAAGACTCTAGAATTTTCTGAGATTAATGATAGTTGATTGGGACTTATCAAAAGCCACCAATTTTAGTTTAAACAAATAATTTGAAACATCAGAAATTAAAATCAGATGGTAGGACATACCTGTAATTCCAGCAACTTGGGAGACAGAGGCAGTAGGATTGTAGGCTCAAGGAGAAAGGCAGCCTATATAACTTAGTGAGACTCTGTTTCAAAATAAAAAGTAAAACAATGGGCTGAGGGTGCAGTTCAGTGGTATAGTAAGAGGTTGCAAAAGCATTTGTGAGGCCTGGGGTTCGGCTTCCCAGTACCACTAAATAAATAAATAAATAAATAAACTTATAACTCAAGGTGAAGTCACTGGGAAACACACAAACTGTTATAATTAAAAACATTCTCTATTAAAAATATGTACAAATATCATTTTTGACATCTCATACAAAAAATATATAGATTATATATTTACATGCATGTGGCTAAGATGTTGTTATTGTTGTTAGGTGCTGTGGAGTCGTGTCTAACTCACAGGGTTTTCAATGGCTGATGTTTTGAAATTGCCTTGGGAGTGGATTGCTATGTCCTTCTTCTATATTTGGAGTGCTGATAATCAAACCCGGGACCTCAGAGACTACAGAGCAGCGCTCTACTAATTGAGCTAAATCCAAGGTCCATGGCTAAGATAATGTGGTTAAAATATTTTTATTTTATCCTGTTTATGATATATTTGTTTATATTAATATTTTTTTCTAAAAAGGAACATCGTTATTGGAAAATTTCAGTAAACTATACAAGTAGATTTTGACATTTATACTTTTACAGAGTAAAGCTAAAAATTTAAATACAGATGAGTCTTCATCAAACCTCTCTTTGACCTCAATTGTCTAGTATTTTAGAAGAAAAAATTTTAAGTACCTAAATTGCAATTATCTACATTTTTCTCTTTAATTTCTCAGTAGAGCAATAGCCTACAAATTCCACCACATTGAAAGTTCATGCAAACTTGTGAAATATATCATTCTGGACAAATTTTTGCTAAAAGTATGAACATTATCTCAGTATCTTTTACAATAGTATCATGTTCTAAAGGATATTTTAAATTTTATAACATTTTTAGCTTAAAGTTAAATCATTGTTGATAGTCCTGTAGGATTACAATCTCAATTGTTGTTAGGTGCTGTTGAGTCGGGTCCAACTCATAGTGACCCTATGTACAGCAGAACAAAACACTCCCCAATTCTGTGCCCGGCACGTGATCTTATTTATGTTTAAGCCCATTGTTGCAGTGAAAAGTAAAGATGTCACATTGAAGACGAAGGTGCACCTGACTCATGTCATGGTATTTTTAGTCGCATCATATGGCTATGAAAGCTGGACATTGAACAAGGGAGACAGGAGAAGAATTGATGCTTTTGAATTATGATGCTGGAGACAAATATTGAATATGCCATGGTCTGTCAAGAGAACTAACAGATCTGTCCTAGAAGAAGTATAACCAGAGTGCCCCTTGCCAGCAAGGATGGCCAGACTACATCTTAGTCTTACTTATTTTGGACATATAGTCAGGGGGGACCAACCCCCATAATGTTTGGGGGAGTGGCAGGTCAATGAAAGCAAGGAAAACCCTCTGCTAGGTGGATTGACACCGTATCTGCAACAATGGGCTTAAACATAAATGATCATGTAGCTATATCAATTTGTCAAGCTTATGATAAAATGGTGACTAAGCATAAGCTTAGCATTATGGCAAAAATCAAGGCAATAATCACATATAAATTGAGGGGAAATGATTTATTCTGTGGCTGCCTATTAATATCATGCAGTAGAATTTATGAAAAATCCATAATCATGCTGTGTACCTATCTCCTATATACATTATTTTAAAATCACAGTTACCCTCATTTAAAGATATGGCTGAAAGTTAAAGACATCACAGAAGCCATTAAAAAGGGATTCAGACTCCAAATGCTCAAGATTATTAGAAACTTTCAGAAAGGACTGCATAACTAAGCTTTTAAATAAAATTTATAGTTTCCACCAGCTTCACCCAGTATATGATTGAATTAATTGCTCTAGAAGGTGTAAATTTGGTGTCAGGCCAAATAAACTAGTGTGTCATTAAGAAAAATCTGATTTTACTTCTAGGCTAGCCCCATATACATAGGTGAACAAACAACTAGAAGCTGCCAGCCTTGGGGCCATGGTAGTGATTATCAAAGGCATCTGCAACCACTTGGTTCCCTACATCCACACCCTTTCTCTCACCTATCCCTGGGACTCTTTGGTCCCCTCATCCAAACTACCTCTATTTTCCAGGTTCTATGACTAATTGATTCTTTATTATTGAGTCCCAACTCAGAACTCAATAACAAGCACTGAGTCAGGTTAATTCTAGCCTGCCTTTGGTCTTTTGCCTGGGTTCTGCTGTATGGAGTTTCAGTCAAGACCCCTGTCTTTCCTCTCTGACCTGAGAAATGATTCCTTGCCTTCTTCTCCTGTATCTGATCATCTGCTTGGAATTGTGGCCAGAGAGCCAATTTTTCTGAGGCTGAGACTCAACTTTGTCCTTGTGTTAGACTGAAGTCAAGGCTGTCAGATATTTTTAAAACAAGGTACACACACGCACACACACACACTCCAGAAGACTTTTTAAATTTTAGTATTCTTTAAATGTTTACTTCAAAAGAATGAAGCTTTTAACATGCAGAAAGTGCAACACCATATTACGTGTTATTCACAAGAAAATCATAGAATTAATTTCTAAAATCAATGTGAAATTCTTTAAAAGAAATGCAGCAGCAGTGGGACTCTGATATAAAATGAAACAACCAGTGATCCACAGTTTGATCACCACATCAGCAGACATGCTGGATGATGTTCCTTTATCCCTACAGACCTGCTCTTCACTGCCCCACCTGCTCTGTGCCAAGGCTGGCTGGCATAAACAACTCAACAGGCTTCTTGCCTTTGCCTTCCTGTTGAATTTGCTAGTGGAGAGCAATAGCAGGGGGGTTGGAGGGGTGGTGAGATGGGGTCAGGAATATATTCCCCCAGCTCCAACCTTGCTGGGTCACCATGGACTGGCTACCTCTCTCAGTCTATAATTGTAGCTCATGTAAGGTTGTCTTCTCCACAGTCTACCTCCAAAATATTGCTTAGGGCTCCCAATTGCATCCCTTCAGATCTAGAGGTGGTAACAGCCCCCCACTGTCAATAGCTCCTAAACACTCCAGTAGCCCTTGTAGTTTCTCTCCGTGTCCAACACTGTTGTAATAGTCCCATCAGTTGACTCTCAAAATCATCCAATTTGATAGTACCATCTACTTCCTGTTGCAACTCTGAACGATAGAGGAAATAAAACAAAAACTCGAAAGCTAAGGTACTAAATAAATGTAAGTTCAAGTGACCCTTCTGGCTCTGCTCTGATAATCCTAAATTTCCATATCCCAGATCCTAAAATGGCAGTCCTGTGTCTTCACTAGACTGATTGCTAGTTAAATCCCTGCCCTGAGCTGCTAGAACTCCAAGTTTGACTTCTGCGAGTTTTGTGTTCCTGGTGCCTACTCTCCCAAGCCTTGGTTCAGTCAATGTTTCTCTATAAGCAGATGCCATCCATCAATTACGTGATCATCTGCCATTATGTGACTGTGTGCCTTTTATATATATATTTACTTGGCCAGACCTTCTCTAGCCACTGGCAGTTCCTTGTGCTGCATGGACTTGCTCCAACCCAGCAGATACATCTCTTCTTTGCCATCCCATAATATTGAATCAAACACTTTGAATCTTATCTATGCCACAATAGATTCTATAAGGGGGGATTTGGTGTAAAAAAATAGCTTGTATGTTCCCTTTCACAATCACTGAAACATCTTTTTCCATGCATAAAAGTTACAGTAGAATATGCTTGTAGTCACCATTCACTTTCAGCAATGTGGTTTGCTGTGCATTCCCTTACCTCTTTTAGCATGGGGTCCTACTGGATAACCCTAAGAAGAAGTATCCACAGCTCTCCCTCCCTTTTGTCACTGCTTTACTGGATACACATTTAGGATTGAGTCATACACTAAAATGCAACATGCCTCTTGTGTTCTGAACAGTAGCTATCATTATCATTGCCACCGAAAGAAGAATCCAGAAACAAATTTGTGATGCTGGCAGAAATTTGGGAGGAATGAACATTTTGAATGCACCTCATGCAGGTGGGCCATAATGATTTCATTTCATAACAGGTAAAGCAGCAGAGCTTCTCAGAATTGTTCTATTGCTACACAAAGTATTCCATCTGAGTTGTTGTTCTCTTAAGGCTCGTAGAATTTCAAAAATAAGATTTGGAGTTAGCTGAAGTGGCACTAAACTGTAAGTTGCTTTAGGAAAAGCACAGGAGCCTGGCACCATCTGAAGGGACAAGATGAAGGAAAATTTTGTGGGACATTATATACCAACTTGATAATATAACTGAACTCCTGGAAGAAACCGATCAAGAACTTATTTTCCTATCAACACTGGCCTAGATGGATTTACTAGTCTCATGGATTAACTGTGGACTCATGGATTACAAATTTAAACACTCAGCCTGGATGGCTTCTCTAACATCCAGACTCATTAGCTAAGTATGTCCCTCTACCCAAACGTCTACCAGGCATCTCAGGCTGACCAAATCCCAAACCAAGATGGTGCTTCCACCTCCTCAGCCTATTTCTCCTGAAATCTTTCCTGTCTCACTAAATAATGCTTTCATTTGTGCAGGTAGAGGAGTAAAAAAATCACTACTTCTCTCATGTTGAACCTATTAGCAAATTCTGTCAGCCCTTCCTTCTAAATATGCAGAATTTGACCATCACTCACTATCTCTACCACTACAACCCTGCTCCAAGCAACAGCATCTCTTGCTTGGACTAACATTGTCTCCTACCTGTGGCTTATCCTCTGCCACACTTGCCCTGGGGATCTATTCTGCACAGAGCAGAAGAATCTTTTTAAATGGTCAGATGTGATTTCTTTACTTAAAGTCCTGCAGTGGCTTCCTAACTCAGACAGTACAAAAATTTAAATTCTTTACCAGGACGTATTTAGGGCTCAATGGTGTTCACCCCTAACGTTCTCTACTTTTCATGTGCCATCTTTCTAATGATGTTTTCTATCACTCTCTAAGTGCTCTGTTCCAGCCCCTAGGGCAACCACACTGTTCTTTACACACACTCCTACTCCCAGGACTTCACCATGATTGCTGGAAACACTCTTCCTCCGACATCTGCTTGTCTTACTCCATCATTTCCTGAAGGTCTCTGCTGAGATGTAACCTTTCAGAGCCCTTTTTTGCTCATTGTGCATAAAATAGCATGTCTTATCCATTTGACACCTTACTCTGTTTTGCTTTTCCTGATAGAATTTAATATATTTATTTATTTATTGTCTTTCTTCTCTCAGACAGTGTAAGCTCCTTTAAGATAAAGACTTTTTAATCTTCAGCATTTTGAATAGCTTATGGTACTGAGCAGGTACTCTCTACTTATTCATTGATAAAACGAATGAATAATGTGCCCTTTTGTTCCCAATCTTCCTTCTAATGGAAGCCTTAGTGTTTGTTCATCCTAGCACATCATCTGGAACCCATCACACTTTGATCCAAGCATTAACAGTGGCCCAAGGATGTAAAATCTGGAATCAATTGTCCTTCTTAAATTGGTATTGCCCAATGGGCATTTTTCATCCCTTATACCAAGATTGCTGGAAAATCCAGACTGAGCGATTACATTGTTCTCCAAAGGAGTCATTTGCTGTTCACAAAACTCAAAAAAAAAAAAATGCATCTATGGAACAAAGAGGCTAAAGCAGTGTAGAGATACATTATCCTGAACAGCTTAGGGTGGCTTCCAGGTACAGTCTGTGCCACATAATAGCATAATAACCTGTCCATTTCTCATCAGAAGGAGACTGAGAGCCCAAGTGGTGCCACTCATTTATTTTGAAAGCATGAACTTGTTCTCTTAGACTCTCATGGTGGATATGTGGGAGAAATACAAGAGTCTAAGAGAAATTCTCTAATGCCTGGGCAAACCATCAGAATATCTCATACCTTCTAAATGTGGAATTAGAAAATGAGGTCAAGAAAAAGCCGAGGGAAGAAACTGTTGCAGAGAATACATCAAATGAATTTTATACAAATCTTTACTCATGCAGAATAAAAGATTAGACAGAAAATACCTTGTTACGTCTGTTATGAGTTACTTAAAGTGTTTGTCTCTGAGGAGCCACTGAAAGTTATTTTTTTAATTTAAACATTTTTTATTAGCATACCTTTATTGTACAAAGGAACTTCATTATGACTCCATATATATATATACATATATGTGTATATATATATATACATATATATGCACTACTAACACTAGATGTGCCTTTAAGCATATTCACCCTCTCCATTATTGTTTATTAACCTCCTCCCGCTTCCCTTTTTCCCTTTTCCCCTCTACATCCCTATAATTTCCTCCTTTAGTTTGCCCTCTTTACCCCATCCCTAGCTTTCACATCTGAGTGAAAACATGGAATATTTGTCCTTATGAGTCTGGGTTATGTCACTTAACATGATGCTTTCCAGTTCCATCCATTTTCCTGCAATTGACATAACTTTCAACCATCCTTAAGGCTAAGTAAAACTCCATTGTGTGCCTATACCTCATTTTCTCTATGCATTCATCCATTGATGGGTACCTAGGCTATTTCCATAAACTAGCTATCAGGAATAGCACTGCGGTAAACACGGGTGTGCAGGTGTCCATTTTCTAGTATACTCTATAATTTCTTTCTTCACTGTTTTATAGTTTTCATTGTAGAGGTGTTTAACACCTTTGGTTACTTTTATGCCTAGATATTGAATTGCATTTTTTTTTCTTTATTTGAAGCTATTGTGAATGGGATTGTTTTCCTGACTTCATTTTTGGCAAGAGTATTGTTAGTGTATAGAAAAGCTCCTGAGGTAGTTATTATTTTTTAATCTCTATAATATTGATTGAGATCACAGACTTTGATAGACATACACATGAGTTAAATCTGGGCTGTTATTTACTGGCTGTGACTCTGGATCAGACACTTAACCTCTTTGATCTTCTATTTACTAATACACTCTTTACAGCAGAAAAATTAAACAAAACAAAGAATGTGTGCAGTGTGCTAGTGCATAAATAACAATAACAAATAACAATAACAAAAAGAATGTGGCTAGTACATAAATAACAATAACAAATATACTACTAACACTAGATAAAGTAGCAGGTTGCATGAAGAAAATGAGAAGAAAGAGGAAGTACCCAATGTATATGAATAATCTTCCACGCTTTCAAGTCTCGACTCAATTGTCAATGGCACACAGTCTGAAGGGTTTTTAACAAAGTAATAGGATCTGGACTCTTGTTTCCCATGGAATATGGAGAAATGATTTCCCTCTATTTGACACTTGATTTCCTACCTGACTTCATGCTAAAATCCACATTCCTTCTAGAGTTTGATGATGCCAGTCTTTTCCTACGCACACATGCTCCTCTTGTTAGAATTGAGTTGGACACATATTCTGATCATCCCTCTAATCCTACCAGTTCTCACTTTCCTCCATTCCACGTCACTATTCTGCTTCTCCCCTGCACTCCATGTTCTGGTTAATAGAAGACTCCTTACCATTCCTTAAAGAACTAGTGTGGGACATCTCACAGCTCAGGACACTTGCCCCTGCTTATCTGTCTCTGTTCTCACAAACCAACTCAAACTTAGCCTTCAGCATCTCCTCCCTGCAAAGATCCTGCTGTCCTCCCAAACCAACTACAAGGAAATCATTTCTGACTGCTTTCTCTCATCTGTATGACTTATTAGAATTATGTTATAAACTCAGCATGGTAACAAACACCTGTAATCCTGGCAACGGGGGAGGAACAGGGAAGCGGATCATGAGTATGAGGCCAGAGGCAGCCTACATAATTTAGTGAGATACTGACTCAAAATGAAAAAGGAGTTGAGGGGTGAAGCCCAGTGGTAGAGCACCTGCAAAGTATGTATGAGGCCTTGGGTTCAACAATGAAGTACCACCAAAAAAACTATATTACGCCATTTAGTACCTATATTATAACCACTTCTTCATATGTAGCACAGGATAAGGATCAGATAAACCTAATTTCTAATTCCAACTCTTCATTCACTCAATTTGTGACCTAGAGAGTGTTATTTAATATCATTGGGTCTCAGTTTCCTTGTGTATAAAATGGAAAAAATTTTTCTCAGAGCATTATTAGAGTTCAATGGGATGATGGAAACTAATGTTTAGCTCATGCCTATTACACACTACATGTTTTATGTGCACACTGTATGCTCATAGGACTCACTTACTCAAACCTATTTACAAATCATTTATGTGTCAGGCACTCTGTTAGGAGCTTGCAATTCAACAGGGAAAGTAAGACCCAGTTCCAGCACTCAAGAAGCTCAAAGAGTATTGTTGGGGTGGGGTAGTTCCACCAGTATTGATCTGAGAGTGGTGTGGTAGAGCCGAGCATGAAGTTGCCGGATAGAAAAGGAAAGGTGAGATTATGACACAGTTGGAATGGGTTAGGATTACACAAGTGAATCCACTCACATTTTGGAGGGCCAGAAATGCTTCCCAGAAGCTTTGGCTTTCAAGCTGAGACCTGAGTGGGGAATGGGAATTAGGCACACAATGGTGCTGGCAGAGGTAGTAGGTGTGGTCAATTTAGTGGATGGGATGGTGCTAGGGGAGGTAGGGCAGGAAGGACACTCTTGGCAGGGAATGTGCAAATATCAGGAGATAAGAGAGGACATACAAAATTCAGAGAGCCAAAGCACTTCAGAATGTCTGGAGACAATGAAAACAATGAATAAATATTGAATTAATTAGCTAATTAATTGATTAAATGTATCTTCCAATTTCTTAGCCTTGCTAGGTTCTTACAGTACTTTTCTACTCTATGCTGCATACACGGAAGATGTGTTCACATCCAGTGTAAGACAGTGGTCAGAGCAAGGGATCTGGATGGAGAGTGCCTAGGTTCAAGTCCCAGCTCTGCTAGTCGGCTATGTGACTTCAGTTACTTGCCTCAAGTTTCTTTTATTAAAAATAAACACAGATAGTTACATGAATTTATTTAAAAATGCAGCAGCTGACCAAGCACAATCATATAATCAATTTTATGGGCAGGGTAGTTACTCCTTCCTAAGTATTTCCTATAGGCACTTCGTTTCTCATAACCAGATTGTAAGCTCCTTATGGTTAAGGGTACATGCTGGGTCCAGATCCACTCATGATGGGTAAACAGAGTCCCCATATGAGGAAGAGTACCTTTAATAAAGGCATTGGAAGAAAAATCCACTGAAAAGGGATGAGTACTCCTAGCCTTGGAGGGAAAGTCTTCTGAAAAGAGAATAGTACCTTCAAAAGGTCTCTTCATGGAAAAGGACTTGGAACCCCATCTTTTCTTTTTCTTAAATTTTAATTGGTCTTATAAAATCTGTGTGGGCAGTGCTGATTCAAATTGGGAGTTGACAAGCCTCCCTAGCAGGCTTTCTTTTCCTGAATGATTTCCAACAGCGTAAACTCCTTAAGTCAACACAAAATAAAGCCTTTGTACCACAGCTCTACAGTAAGCAAACCATTTTGATAAGATAAAGCACCCATTTAGGGGCTGGGATTTAGCTCAGTTGGTAGAGCGCTGCACTGCAGTCTCTGAGGTCCTGAGTTTGATTCCCAGTACTGCAAAATGGGAGAAGGATGTGGCAACCCACTCCCAAGGCAATCCTGAAACAGTCAGCCATTGAAAACCCTATGAGGGTTGCTATGAGTCAGACTGACTTGTTGGCACCTAACAACAACAACAAAGTACCCATTTGTCATAACAAATGGACTCAATGGGGTGACACACAGGTAACAGTTAACCACCCCTAATTCCTGCATAAAGTTAAGAATAGTTAATTAAATTAGACACAGGAGATACAGGTGCTCAGATCCTCTTGGCTTGTCTCTTTGAAGTAAAACACAATTTGTCTCTGAGTTAATCTTTTACTTTGATTACCAACCTAACACTCAAGTGATAAAGAGATTGTTAACAAAACCTTGATGTAATCCATCAATGTTGCCAACTTCCTTGTCTTTTTTCTGACCTTTCATAAGATTTAGTGAATTGTAATTCTGTATAAAAAGGCTGAGCTATCTGGAAATAAATGGAACAAGGTCACACAGCCTCCTAGCTGCTGTGTCTGTTACCCATCGCCGACTCCTCATCCGCTTTCGGGAAACCCTGGATTCTATCTAGATTGCAGCTGGTCTGTGGCAGGTACAGTTTTAACATTTTTCCTTCTTGGTAGGACAGACCAATGCTAGACCAAAGATATTAAATAAATATGTGCTAATAATTATATTAGTTCAGGCATAATATAAAGGTATAAGTTTACGAATTCTGGAGACAGATATGCTTGGGCACATATTTGTGTACTCTGGTATTCAGAAAGATACTTAATCCTTTCATTGTCTTGGTTTTCTTATTTAAAAATGGGATAATCATAGTAATGACCTCACTGGTTTGTTATGAGCATTCAGACAGTTAACCTGTATAAAATCTTTAGGGCTGGTATTTAAGAGCTAGGACAGTTATTATTATATTGTTTGTATTTGTAGCACTAGAAGGGGAAATCAGGACTGAGGAGGGAATGGTAGACTTCTAAAGGTGCAGCCAACTTAAAGGTACAATGGCACAGAAATGCAGACTTTCCATTCATTTGTATACATTCACCTGTACATATGCACAAATATTTCCATAGCCTCATTATAATAAAAATAACATCTAATGCAATGGGCAATACATAGCATTCTCTCTGCCTTGTTCCTAATTTTGTTTTATTAGTCTTGAGTCAAACAGATTCTTGGCTTTACTAGAACCTAAGTAAGAGACTGAAGTGCTTTCCTGAAATAAGAAGCTGAACAACAAAAAGTCTGCATTTTATTATCCTCATACCAACAAACACCTAAAATTACAGCTTTAGAAAGTTAGAAATTAATGATGGATTCAATCCTAGGAGACTCAATGCAATTTGAACCATCAAAGTCAGTTCTAAAGCTGGATCAAATCCACTTACTCATTCCTGATTTAGAGCTTATGGATTTTATTCTTCTAAGCATCTTTAATCCCAATATCTCACTTGGGGCTCATGGGGAAAAATGCAATAAAGTGTACAGAATGCTAGGAATTCAAATGGGGAAATTCCTAACTTCTTAATTAAAGTTGCAGGGATAGTGCTTTCTGCATGAATCAGATCCATAAAAGTATAATAACAACTCCAGATTTATAGCTGGACAACACATACATGTCACGCTCTGAGATATAGCAGAGAACAGAGTTTGTTAAAGCTGAGTTATGGCAAATACCTTCAACTGAAAAAATGTATGCATAAAGTATTAGCTGTTATACATTTAGAATACTCTGAAGTATAATAAAGACAGTTGCTTTTAAAGGTCATAAATTAAGATTGCTTCCTCTCAAATGAATTACAATTATCACTTTCTTTTCAAAAGTAGCTAAGCATGTATCTCGTGCCTGTCTTCTACATAAAGGATATGTTCTTAACCTTAACATTTATCTATGTAACTTTCTCTAGGGTCCTTGGACTACAGGCACAAAGCTACAATAAAAATGGAAAGGAAATACACCTTGGTCATTACAACTGGTAATTATTATGTTAGCTACCAAGCTGCTTCTATAAATTCTTTAATTCAGTGGGTAGGTTTACTACTGTTTAGAGCATTTTTTTCCTTACTGATTATTTTAAGAAATCCAGATTGAGATTGCTTAGGCAGTAAATATTGCTTGGACATCCACCAGGAAAGCATATTTCCTATGTCATTCTCTTCCAAGATAGGAAATGAAAGAAGAAAAATTTTCAAAGTATTTGAAGGTGTACTTTCACCAAGAAACTTGGGGATTTGAGCTCATAAGTCATATATCCAGGAAAGGGAGTTTGTTACACGCAATAAGTGAGCCCTGGAGATTTGCATGGGGACTCTCACTTAGCTGGCTTAGATGGAGTGAGCTTTGGTACCACCAACTGTCAGATTCATAATAATATTTAGCCTTTGCAAATTACTTCACCAACTCCCAAGATCATCAGTCTGAAGTAAGGTTTTTATCCTTAGTGAAGCTGGGCTTTGGTTCCTACCGGTATACTGGCTTGAGTTATTGCTGAGTTTATCCAAAACTTATTATCCTTTGCTTCATCACCTCCTGGGTAAAGCATGATTCATTTAAGCCTATATTTTTCAAAAGGGAAAGATTTTCTCAATCTCTCTCTCTCTCTCTCTCTCTCTCTCTTTCTCTCTCTCTCTCATGCATTAAAGGACACTCTCTAATTAATTATATCTTAAAATATTTTATTGATTTAAAAGTTGGCACTTTTTAAAGTTATTTCAGATTTTCATTTGTATGTTTACTCAGCAGCTCAAAAAATTAAGGAATACAATTCCTTAATAACCACTTATCTTTCTCTATATTTCTTCTTAATATATATTCTATGTTTTCTCCTAAATGTAAGAATAAAATATATTTTTGTGACAAATTTTGAAACTATAGAAAAGATAAAATATAAAATTAAAAAAATTCCTAATTTCAATACCCATGAGATAATCCCTATTAATACTTGGATTTTTCTTTATGGCATTTTTCTGTGTACCTTTTAATAGCATTGAGATTATAGTAAATATAGAAACTTATATACACTGCCTTTAAAAAATATCTGAGAATTTCTCAATACCAATATTCATTGACCATCTAATTTTTGATGGCTGCATAATACTTTGTAATATGGATATACCATAATGAACTTAGCCATTTTCATCTTGCTTGACATTCAAAATGTATTTAATTTTTTGTGATTACACTCAGATCCTTGTTCTCATGTTATTTCTTTAAAATGTCCATAAGCACAAACATTATGTCAAAAGATACTTTAAAAGCCTGTATAATGCATATTATATGGTAGATACTGTTCTTAAAGCCTGCAGCCATAGCCCTGAGGCATCCGATCCCGTCAGATCTCTGAAGCTAAGCAGGGTTGGGCCTGGTTAGTACCTGGATGGGAGACCGCCTGGGAACACCAGAAGCTGTAGGCTTGGGAGAAGAACCTGGCAACCTCCTCCCAAAAATCAATCTGCCATTGAAAACCCTATGAACAGCAGAGAAGCACTGACAATAGTGTTTCCCCTGTTGTACAGAGGGTCGCTATGAGTCGGATACCGACTTGACGGCACCTAACAACAACAACAACTGTTCTTAAATTTAATAATACTGGCTTATTTTATCCTTATAAAGGGTAAGTACTATCTTTATTCTTATTTTGCAGGTGGGAAAACTGAGGCACTGAGATTAGGTAACTTCCCAAAGTCATACAATGAGCATATGATGGAATTGAGGTTTGAACACAAGTATATGCTCCTAACTATATTCCCACTTGCCTTTTGGAAAAATTGCAAGGTTTTTGATAAATAATTTTCTTCTTTCTTTCTTTTTTCCCTTTTTTTTTTTTTTTTTTTTTTGTGGTACTAAGAGTTGAACCCAGGGCCTCACACTTGCAAGCTTTGCAAGTGCTTTACTATGAGGTTCCTCTGGCCGGGAACCAAACCCCACACAATGTGACCCACTGACCTTCTTGAGTGCCAGACAGAGATGATGACAAAGACACACCACTCCGGGAGGCTGATGGCAGGAGCTTCTTTATTCTTCTCCTTCTGGGGTGTGTGTGGAGGGTGGCTGTCTGCTCTAGGTGTTAACAGCTCTTTAGATGGTTATAGCTCTTTAGGTGTTACAGCTCTTTTCTCTCCAGCTCCCGCTCCCAAGCATTAGCAGTTCTTCTCAGCTCAATGCCACATATCAGCTCTCTGAGCTCATATGCTTTTGGTTAGCCAATCAGAGGTTAGGGTGTTTTGGGTAACCAATCAGGGATGCTAGAAGACTGACCAACCTGGAGGCATAGGGTGACTAGGGCATAACCTATGAGGTGACTATTCAAATGAGATGACAGGGACTAACCTATCAGATGGCTAGAGAGTGGAGGAGGGACACGCCCCAGCTACATTGGGTGGGAGCCATTCTGCCTCCACCCTTTGACCTCAAGTCCGTAATCTCAAACTGGGTGTGCCACAGCAAGCAATTTGGGAGCCATCTTGCCCTGACCTCGTGGGCTCAAGTTGGATGTGTCCATGGAGAGCTGTTAACCAAGGTCTCAAGGTGGGATAGATAAGCCTAGAGCCAAGCCGACTCAGAGTCATGACCTTTCCCTTCCTCTCCAGGCTGTATTCCTACACTGTACCACTGAGCTGCACCCCCAGACCCTCCTTTTTCTTTTCTTTTTTTTTTTTTTTTTTTTTTTTTTACTTTTTGAGACAGGGTCTCACTAAATTACACAGACTGCCTCTGGTCTCCATATTGTGATCTTCCTGGCTCTGCCTCCTGAGTCCCTGGGATTATAGGTGTGCACCACTGCACTCAGCTTATTTTTCAATTTTCTAAAGATCATACACCAAGCATGTGAAAATACATATTTCACTTTACATTATCTTACACTAACCAACACAGAATATTAGTTTTTACTGCCTCCAAATTGTAGGTTTTAAATTCTTACTTATTCAATTCAACCTCTTCAAAGTGAATTGTCTAAACATTATTGCTCTTTGAGAAAATAGTTCAACCAGTATTTGTTGATTGATGGATGGATAGATGGAAGAATGAATGGACGGGTGGAGAAAGAAGGAAATTAATTTGAGTCAGATAAGTCTGGTTGACTAACTCAAACTATTTAAATAGAGACCAGCAGGCCTGAAAGAAGAATATGGCCACCTGAGCTATTAAAGGCAAGGCAACATATATATATGTATGTATATATGCATATATGTATATGTATATATATGTATATGTATATATATATGAAATCATATATATATACATATTTGTTTATTTACTGTCTCCTCTGTACCCACTGAAAAATAAACTCAACAAAATTTTAAAAAATTAAAAAATTAAAAATTAAAAAAATTAAGACCAGGCAAATATCTGTTAGTGTATACAGGAAAACTCATAATAACCATCTTTCTGCTCTGTGCTTCCTGTTTCTGAATGAGCAGATAGAAAGCAATTGAAAAATAACATAAAATGATATGCAATCATTAGCTAAATGAAGCATAAATGTAAAATAGTAGGTCTGAGAGGTTAGAAAGCTCCTGAAAGCCACAGCCTGAGCTGAACCCCCCCAAAATGCTATGATATTTGTCTTATATAATTGTATTGAATTGGTTGAACACATCCTTCTGAGCCATAGTGAGCCTTTGTGTGGATGAAACCTAACTAAGGAAAAAAAGACATGTTGGCAAATGTAATATTTTTAACTGTTTTTTATTTTGAGCAGAAAATGCATTATCTGCAAATGTACCTAATCATTTTGTTCCATTTCACTATCACTGAAGTGATTTTTTAACTTATCTTTTATTTATTTTATTTTTGTGATACTGAGCTTCACCCTCAGCCCCTTTTTATTTTTTATCTTGAGACAACATTGCACTAAGTTATGTAGACCATCATTGACTGCACCTGCAATCCTCCTGCCTCTGCCTCCCAAGTTGCTAAGATTATAGCATGGCCCACCACACTCAGCTTAAAGTGTTTTATTTTACATAAAGAAGTAGAAACTATGGCTCAGCTTGGTGGCGCACGCCTGTAATCCCAGTGGCTTGGGAGGCAGAGGCAGGAGGATCACAAGTTCAAGATCAGAGGCAGTCTGTGTAACTTAGTGAGACCCTGTCTCAAAAAGTAAAAAAATGGGTTGAGGGTGCAGCTCAGTGGTCCAGCACATGCAGAGCATGCAATCACGCGGCCCTGGGTTCAACCCCCAGTACCACACACACACACACACGCACACACACACACACAAAAGTAGAAACTATGTAAATAGCCTCAACTATAGAATCCAACTATATGTTTGAGCTTCTGAGTACGAACAAGATGCCCATGAAAGTCAGCTAGTTATGAAATGTAGGCTTGTCTAGCTGCCCTTTTTAAGAAAGTGTTCTTTTAAATGAGAGATTATTTTACACTGCAGAGGCTATCAACAGTAGTTTTTAAGGACAGAACTATTTCTCATGTTTGTGGAAACATTGTCTATCACTTTTCTTAACAGAAATATTGCAGCCACATAAATATTATCTTACTTCTTGGGACTGGGACTGTAGCTCCAGGAGAGCATTTACCTCACATGCTCAAGGCCCTGGGTTCAATCCTCGTTATCACAGAAAAAAAGCCTATACATGTTCAGTACAGATACACATTATACTATTTCTTAATTATGTTTTCCTACTGCTAAGAAAAATGTAATTATACAATGATCTAAATTTTTTAAAGGCTGAGGATGTAGATCAGTGGTAGAATACAACCTGACATGAACAAGGCCCTAGGTTTGATCCCCACCACTGTAAAAATGAAAACATTAAGTATTAAAATACAAAAAGAAAAAAATGCATTTCTTCTACTCAGCACCAACGCACAATGCCTAGAACCTAAAATATTTCCAAAATCTATAAAAAAAGAAAAAGAAAGAATAAAAGCATCAGAAAACAAATTTGCTCTAAAATAGGAAAAAGAGCTGGCACATGTCTGTCAGCTTGCCGTACTGTGGAGGCTTATGTGTTTCTGTGATGCTGAAAGCAATACTACCAATATTATAGATATCATCAGGGTCACTCATGGTGTACAGGTTACAGCTGAGCTTCCAGGCTAAGATAGACTAGAGAGAAGGACATGACAGCACACTTCTGAAACAATTAGCCATTGAAAACCTTATGAACAACAGAGAAACACTATTACATATAGTGCCAGAAAATGAGAACCCAGGTTGGAAGGCACTCAAAAGACTACTGGGGAAGAGTTGCATCCTCAAAATAGAGTCTACCTTAATGACAGAAATGGAGTAAAACTGCAAGGACCTCCATATGCTTGTGTGGCACTACTCAAAATGAGAAGGAACAACTATAAACATCAACTAATAACTGGAACATGGAATGTATGTAGCATGAATCTAGGAAAATTAGAAATTGTCAAAAGGGAAATGGAGCAAATAAACATTGATATTCTAGGCATCAGTGAGCTAAAATGGACCAGCATGTGCCATTTTGAATCAGATAATCATATGGTCTACTATGCCAAGAGTGAGAGATTAAAGAAAAATGGGGTTGCATTCATCATCAAAAAAGACATCTCAAGATCTGTCCAGAAGTACAATGCTGTCAGTGATAGAATAATATCCATACACCTACAAGGAAGGCTAGTTAATATGACTATTATTCA
>VMDO01005209.1:0-114574 GCA_007922755.1 Pedetes capensis
GAATTCAGTTTGCATCACTTTTCCTGTGCCCAGCCCCGACTCCTATCATTGTCCCTGCATTTACAATCAGACATCCATGCTCTAGGCCCCATGAAAACTATGCTTTGTGTCTATCAGAGCACTGGCAGTGTTGAATTCCCTTACAATCAACACATTGTTAAAGTATTGTACACATACAGAGACAGCACATGGCTTAAACGTGCGGCTCCATAACTGCTTGCAAATAGAATACAGGCACAACCAGCATCTGGATTAAGAATCAGAACCCAACCGGTGCCCCACAAGGCCTCCTTGTGGTCCACCTTCCTCTCCTGCGCACCCCCGAGACCAGCCACTGTTCTGACTTCCAACTCCCACGGGTAGAGATGGGGCAGTTTGTTGTACCATGGGGGCTCACGTATTGCTGTGATGCTGAAAGCTATGCCACTGGTATTTCAGATACCAGCAGGATCACCCATGGTGGACAGGTTTCAGCTGAGCTTCCAGATTAAGATAGACTAGGGAGAAGGACCCTGCAGCCCACTCCTGACACAATCAGCCATTGAAAACTCTATGAATAGCAGAGAAGCACTGTCAGATATAGTGCCAGAAAATGAGCCGCCCAGTCTGGAAGGCATTCTAGAAACAACTGGGGGAGAGTTGCTTCCTCAAAGTAGTGTTGACCTTAATGACAGTATTGGAGTTAAGCCCCTGGGACCTCCATTAGCTGTTATGGCACAACTCAAAATGAGAAGAAACACAGTGGCTGCGACAATGGGCTCAAACAAAGAAAGAGTGTATGCATGGCACAGTGCTGAGTAGTTCTTCATTCTGTTGTAGGTAGGGTCACCATGAGTTGGATCCAGTTTGATGGCACCCAAAAACAGGTGCTGCTTTCAACTTGCCTTTGCTATCTTTTCTGTCTACCTCCCTAACCTGTGCACAGCTTGATGGAAAAGATGTCGTCTTCTCATCTCTATGTCCTTGGGGGCTGAGGGGCAGCTTTGGGGGTTAACCTAAAACTCTGTTTGCAGGATGAGAAGTCCGTCCCCACCCCGCCTGAGCATGGAGCCTCTGCCCCTGGCTGCCCCCCTCTGGAGATGAACCGTGACAACTGCTTCTTGCTGAGAACATCAACGCCACCTCCAGCCGTGGTTCCTGTGTCCTATGGCTCCCCATCTCCCCATGGACCCATGACTGTAAGAAAGCGCTCGTGGCTCCTGTGGCTTCACTCCCGACTCCATCTCTTTCCCTCCAGAGACTTTGGCCAGCTTGCCGTGGAGCTGTTAGACCAGTCCTACAAACACGATGAGCAGGTAGCCATGAAACTCCTCACCTACGAGCTGAAAAACTGGAGCAACTCCACCTGCCTCAAGCTGGCCGTGGCAGCCAAACACCGCGACTTTATCGCTCACACCTGCAGTCAGATGCTGCTCACTGACATGTGGATGGGAAGGCTGCGGATGAGGAAAAACCCTGGCCTGAAGGTATGTGGGATGGGGCCCCTATACCAGCAAGGACTGCAGTGATGTGGGGCGTCTATTGTGCTCTTATATCTGGCCAGGCTGAGTTCAGGACTCTCTGTGGGTTTTCATTTACACTGGTCCCACCTTGTCTGAGTTTCACTTTCCAGTTACCCAAAGTCAACCACAATACGAAAATATTAAATGGAAAATTCCAGAAGTAAACAATTCATAAGGTTGGTTGGTTTGGTTTCGAGGTCCTAGGAATTGACCCTGGAGCTGTGTGCTAGGCAAGCACTAAGCTACACCCCCAGCCCTTATTTATAAGTTTACATTGCCTGCCATTCAGATGGCATGATGAGGTCTCAGAAGATTCCACTCCATCCCAGGCTGTGAGTCATTTCTTTGTCCAGTGTACCCATGCTGTATGCACTACCCACCCATTAGTTGCTCAGTAGCCGTCTTGGTTATCAGATGAGCTATCATAGCACCAGAGTGCTTATGCTCAAGTAACCTTGATGTTCCCTATGAATGATCTCAAAGATAAAGAATAGTGATAGAAAAGAGGCGCAAGAACATAAAACTTCAAAGGACAGATTAGCTCTGGTACCATGGGGCAATGCTGCAGAGTCTACAGGAGAAAGCATAGGAGTTCAGTGCTCTCTGTGATTTGGGGCATCCACTGCTCATGTTGGAGTACACCCTCTGAGCATAAGGGGAGAACACTGTATTCCTTTTAGCAACCCCCTAGGGAAACGCTGGGACGATCCTAGTCTTATGGGTGACAAACCTGAAGCTTTGAGATTCAGTAATTTGCCTAGGGTCTTAGCTGGTCAGCATGGGACCATACCTGAATTTAGGAGGTCTGAAGCCAGAGTCTCCTGTAACCAGCATGCCTGGCTTCCAGAGCTTTGTGTCAGAGTCAAGGTCTTCAACTGGAGTCCATGACTAAGTGGGCACCTGGAAAGGCTGCCTACCTGCCATTAAAGCAGCGACCTGAACTCTGCTTTTACAGATTGCCTTACATTCTGAAATTCTGTGATATTCTTTTAACTTGCAATGTTTATGGGTAGGCGCATCCCTGAGCACACTCAATTAAGGGGGATGTTCCTGAGCATGCTCAGTTTAAGGTCATAATTTCAGAAGGAAAGATGGATTTGGGGGCAGGCTTAGCTCAAGGTCCTGGAGTACAGGTTTAAAATGTTAAAATGATAGATAGGAATGCCTCTGGGCATGCTCAGCTTGCATCATAAAGTTTTAGCTGAAAATAAAGAAAAGGGCACTTTGAAGATGCATTAATGTAGGAGTTTTCCCCTAAAGGTGCCTGCCTCACTTAGCAGCCAACAATCTCTTTCGTGAGTTCCATTACACTTCCAACTCTTCATTCCCATACTCATTTACATCAAAGATATTTCTATATAAAACTTTTGATCTATTTCACTAGTGATATTATTGTATTTTATTTATATTATATTTTAAGGACTTGGTTTAGTTGTTTGATTTTTTTTTTTTTCCAGTGCTGGGGACCAAACTCAGGGCCTTGTCCATGCTAGGCAAGTGTTCTACCACTGAGCTACACCTCCAGCCTGATTTACTTGCTTTGAAATTTAGCACAAGAACTGTGGTTTTCTAAGTTAGGATTATACACTATGCTGCCTGCCATTTCTCTAAAAAATTCAGTGGATATTCTTAAATTTTTTAGTGCAATGCTACTAATGTACCACAAAGGCAGACATCATAAGAGCAAGGATAAACATAATCCGGAGCTCCTAGATTGAGTAATATTGAAGGTTATAATTTTTTATTATTATTTATATATGTTAGCTTTTTGAGATAGTCTTACTACATGGCCCAAGTTGGCTTTGAACTATCAATCTTACTGCCTCAACCTCCCAATCACTGAGATTACAAACATGACTCCACACCTAGCTTATTTTTAAAACTTTAACTATACAGTCAGCTCTCCATTTCCAAGGGTTTCACATCTTCAGATACAATCAACCTCAAATCAAAAACATATTTCTTAATTTGCATCTGAACTGAACACATATAGACTTTTCTTCCTTTTATCATTATTTTCCAAACAATACAGTATAACAACTATTTACTTAGTATTTACATAGCACTAGATATTAAAATGGGAGAAGGATGTGGCAATCCACTCCCAAGGCAATCCTGAAACAGTCTGCCATTGAAAACCCTATGAGGGTCACTATGAGTCGACACAACTTGACAGCACCTAAAAACAACGACAAGAAGAAGATGTTAAAAGTCATCTAGATACGATTTAAAGTACATGAGAGGATGTAGGTAGATTATATGCAAATGCTATACCATTTAAGGGCCTGAACATCTGCAGTTTGTTTTGTTTGGTTGTTTTGATATGGTATTTGGGGGCTGAACCCAAGCCTTTGCACATACTTTGTAAGTGCTCTACCAGTACCAGTGTTGCACCCCCAGCCCATTTTTTATTTTCTTATTTTGAGATAGTGTCTCACTAAGTTCCACAGGCTGCCTCTGGCCTCAAACCTGCAATCCTCCTGCCTCTGCCTCCCAAGTCACTGGGATGACACTGGGCGCCACTGTGCCAAGTCCTCCACAGGCTTTATCCATGGGGGATTCTGGGACCAATCCCCATAGATACTGAGGGACAACAATACTGAGGGACAACTAGAAAACAAGAGTTTTCTAGAATTGCCATAGCTTAAAAATTGATTTATTTCTTGCTATCCATAGGTTATCATGGGGATTCTCCTTCCTCCCACCATCTTGTTTCTGGAATTTCGCACCTATGATGACTTCTCCTACCAAACATCCAAGGAAAACGAAGATGGCAAAGAAAAAGAAGAGGAGAATGCGGTCAGTGAGACCCTTGGTCATAACAGTGTCGCCTTGCTCTTCTTTTTAATTGTTGAGATTTTTCTTACTGAGGATTTAGAGACCTTACCAATTGGGGCTGCTTTTAGAAGTCTTTTTCAAGGTGCTGGGGCTGCTGCATCACCCACTTAGCAGCCTTTCTGCCAGGGGCTGTCCTCTGTTTTCCAGGATGCAAATGCAGATGCTGGCTCAAGAAAGGGGGACGAGGAGAATGAGCACAAGAAGCAGAAAAGCATTCCCATTGGAACGAAGATCTGTGAATTCTACAATGCTCCCATCGTCAAGTTCTGGTTCTACACAGTAAGGCTTCCTCCTTAGCATTACCCCCTTAGCGTGTTGTGCATGCTGAGATATGTAGACCAAGAACAATGTCAAGAGGTTGTTTTTTTTTTTCAGTACTGGGGGTTGAACCCATGGCCTCGAGCTTGCATGCTCTGCAAGTGCTGGGCCACTGAGCTGCACCCTCAGCCCATTTTTTTTTAACTTTTTGAGACAGGGTCTCGCTAAGTTACGCAGACTGCCTCTGGTCTCGAACTTGCGATCCTCCTGCCTCTGCCTCCCAAGACGCTGGGATTACAGGCATGCACCACCGTGCCCGGCGTTCAATGTCAATAGTTTTTAATGGTGTCTACAAATTCATTGAATGAAAATAAATTAGGAAAGCAAAACTAGAATTAATTGAGAGTTGAAAGTAAGATTGGATCTAGCTATCTTGCCCAAAATGTACCTGGGGTGCCAAAAAAAATGTACACATCAAAAACATATGCATTACTTTTCAAAGTTGAATTACGGGAGTCATGTGTAGTGTGACGGTCTGGGTTACACTTTACTGTCACATCAAAACAGCCATACCATGAATTGGTTTTTTAACATCTTTTGAGACAGGTTCTCATTGTGTAGCCCAGGCTGCCCTGGAACTCACTATGTAGACCAGCCTGGCCTCAAGCCCATGCCAATCCTCCTGCCTCAGGCTCCCAAGTGCTGGGATTACAGGTGTGCACCCCCATGCCCAGCTCATACAACACATTCTTAAAGCAGTGAAATGGAAAGTTCTCATCCCAAAATGTGTATGCTTTTTTTGAGCACCTCTTGCATATTTTTATATGGGGACTATGGCCATCCCGATTATGCCATTTCATAAAGCAAAACAGTCCTGTTCCATTTGCGTAAGAGGAAGCATTTTTAAAATGCTTTCAGTAATGCAAACTTAAGGGGATAGCTTTGATTTTAAAATAAACAAAGATGACAAGTGAATTAAAGAAGAAATTCAGAGTCTCTTTTGCATGAAATTGATGAGGTTGTTAAAAAGCTGTGGGTTGCATCAGTCAGCTTTCTATTGCTATCACAAAGACTTGGATGATCAACTTGTAAAGAGGAAAGGTTTATTTTGGCTCATAGTGTTGGACATTTCACTCCATAATCAGTTGACCCTGTTGCTTTTCGGCCTGTGGCGAGGTAGAACATCATGGCAGGAAGTATGTGGCAGAGAAAACCACAGTTCTCTTGGCCAAAGAGCAAAAGAGAACCAGAGGAAAGGACTGAAGTCCAACAATCCCCTTCAAACGCACATCCCCAGGGGCCTAAGACTGCCCCCTAGATTCCCCCACTTAAAGGATCCACCACCTCTTAGTAGCACTGTGGGCTCATCGGGCAAGCCTGTGACATATGTGCCTTTGGGACATTTCAGATCAAAACTCTAGCATGGCTGAACCCAGATCATAACCCCCTAGAACAGGGAAGCAAATTGAGACGTGTCTGCCCTAAAGTGTGTGCCAGACTGACTTGTTTGGTGCTGGGTCATTCTGGAGCCTCCTCTGCTCCCCCGGTTTCTAAGGCTCCAAGAGTGTGGCTCACTAGTCACAACAGCAAGAGAGGAAGCAGGAGCAGATTGGAGCGCCTTTGAGGGAGCTGGCCAGGCTGCAGGCCTTCCCAGCAAGAGAGCCCAGACATGGTAAGACCTAGGCACCCATATCAGCTTCAGAGAGGACCAGCTTCAGAAAGGCTCCCTTCACCCAACTCCCCTCCCCCGTATATGTCACCTCCTCCCAACCTCTAACTCTACCACTGCCCTTGCCAAAGACAGGGAGACTCTTGTAGCCACTGAGTACCCCAGACGTGTGACGCGTAGGTCAGCTCCCTGCACCTGGGTGGAAGATTCATCCACACATCTTCTCCTCTAAATCCTCAGTTGTCCATCACAGTGGAAAGATTCAAGAAGGAGATGAGTGAGGCAGGATTAAGGAACTTTTCTGATTTCCAAGGACGTAGAAAACACCAGCTAAGTATTGTTTCCCTGTGTACCATCACTTTTGCAACTTCACAATTTCCCCACAAGGATGACATCACCAACCAAAATATCTTCATATAGAAAATGAAATGTCAGTACTCATATCATGTTGTTGTTGTTAGGTGCTGTCAAGCTGGCATCCAACTCATAGCCCTACATACAACAGGCAAAACACTATTGCCAGTGTTTCCCTGCTATTCATAGGGTTTTCAATGGCTGGTTGTTTTTTGGGAGTGGGTTGCTGGGTCCTTCTCCCAAACCTACAGCACCTGGTGTTCCCAGGTGGTCTCCCATCCAAGTACTAACCAGGCTGACCCTGCTTAGCTTCTGAGATCTGATGGGATTGGATGCCACTGGGCTATGGCTGCAGGTGCCCATATCGTGCAGAAGTGTAAAATGCCTCTGACTGCCCACGTCCATGCTCTCTCTCTGCACCTGGGATGTGCAGGGCAGGTGTCCTCTAAAGATATCAGTCCAGTGGGAAACCAGAGTTCACTGCAGAAGACGTGTCCGCCTGAAGATAAGGTCTTGAAACTCAGTTCCAAGGTTGGTTGCTGGAAGAGGGCCATCAACTTTTCCTTCTTCCAGATATCGTACTTAGGCTACCTGCTGCTGTTCAACTATGTCATCCTGGTGCGCATGGACGGATGGCCGTCTCCCCAGGAGTGGATTGTCATCTCCTACATTGTGAGCCTGGCGTTGGAGAAAATACGTGAGGTGATTACCCCAGAGGCTTGGTCCAGCCCCACCCACCACTGACTTTAACTTCAGACCATACTGCACAGGCATTTCCTGCAAATGGCAGGGGCTGAGGGGCTTTTCCTTTGGTGTCACTGTCCCACATTTTGTTGTTGCTGTTAGGTGCTATCAAATCAGTGTCTTACTTTCAGTGACCCTATGTACAAGAGGCAAAACAGTATTATTAGTGCTTCTCTCTGCTATTCATAGGGTTTTCAATGGCGGGTTGTTTTTTGGGAATGGGTTGCTGGGTCCTTCTCCCAAGCCTACAGGCCCTTTTGTTCCCAGGTGGTTTCCCATCCAAGGACTAACCAGGCCCGACCCTACTTAGCTTCTGAGATCTGATGGGATCAGACGCCACAGTGGTACAGCTGCAGGCACCCCACATTTATTGCATTTATTTATTGTAGATGTATCTCTCCTCCCCTTTGAACTGAATGTGAACTTTTCCATCAAAACACAAAGTAAAATAACATTCAATGATAAAAGCACCTCTGTGGCCAGTTGCTATGGTAGCCACCTATGATTCCAACTACTCGGGTGGCTGAGGCAGGAGAATTTTGGGTTTGAGGCCAACTTAGCAAGACTTTGTGTCAAATTACAAAAAAATAAAAAGGGGGCCTGGGGGTGCAGCTCAGGGGTACAGCACTAGCCTAGCATGCATGGGACCCTGGGTTCAACCCCTCAGTAGTGAAAAAAACCCCCACAGATCTGAGTGGATATAAACGGCATAGAAATACTGCCATGTGTTGTGGTAAACCAGTTACTATAACTAGATGCAAATATTGGTTCAGTTTTCTGGGACCTGAAAGGAGGGATACAGAAGATGACATTGGTGCTGTAACTTGGGACTTTGCCCAGTGCACATTTAGACTCTTGTGTAAGAGATTGATAGAAGGAGGGCTCTCAGTAAGGGGGAGCAAAAGGGGCAGGCCTGGGGAAAGAAAGGAGCTGAATGAGGTGTGGTACCAGATCAAATCTGTTCTTAGTCCAATCCTCCAGCTGATCTGAGCAGATTGGACACTGTAGACTCTGTCCCACCTTGAGTGGGAGTTTTGTACCCACATCAGTTTGGCAATCACCCAAGAGGTGGCTCCGATTGCCCAAAGGCAAACCTCCCAGAAAGGGGCAGGTGTGCGCCTAACAGCAGCAGCTGCAGCAGATGGGCTGGACACGCCCACCTAGTGAAAGACTCCAGGGAATCCAGCGGGGCCCAGAGCATCTGCTGCAAAGACAGGGAACGAGATTCTCAACTAAGTGTTGAAACTGAGGAGGCCTTGTCTTACACATGCCTCTTATATCACAATGTCCTTCAGTTAAAAAGGAGAGCCAAGACGACAGTTCCTTGCAGGCAGCAGAGGAAATCAGGACCAGGTACTTTTCTTGCTAATACCATCCACGAGTTTGAGTTCATTATATTTACTTGTGAGGAGAAAGCGTGCAATCCAAGCTGAACATGAGCTTGAGCTGAAAAGGCGCACAGAACGCTCTTCTAACCTGTCTCCAATTGATAGCGAACCAATACTATTATTTCGCGATTACTACCAACCTTTTCACTGAATTGAAAAGCGTGACTGGTAACCTCATCCAGACAAAGTGAGTTTGGTGGCATTGGTCAAATGAGAACCTGAGCCGTCAAGAGTGCTGAGTTCAGAACGGTAAACCCACTGCCTCCTTTGGCTGCTCTTTCTTTTCTGGTAGGGCTGCATTGAAGTTCTAAGGATGCGATAGCTGAGACTTTTGGAAGGGCCTGCCTTACCCTCTGCAGTGCCTCATGCCCTTGCTGAGCTCAGCCCTCTCCTAAGACACTGCTCTGTACCCCAGGAGCCTGTCCCCTAGTACAGGAAAAGAGTGATCCAACAGCCAGTACACATGGCTTGTTAAACTTGTGAACCATTCAATCCGTGTTGGCTGACAGACCTCACCCCATCTAGCCTGGGATCCCTCTACAGTCTCCACACCCAAGGCCAAGCAGCCCTCCATGCGGTTGCAGGGCTACTCCTGTGCCTATAGGGACCCCTGGGTTTCCCCTTGAGTACTACTCTCTGAATATTTTCCATTTTCCATTTATTCACCGTTTCATCAGTGGAGATGTTGAAAGGATAGTATCTCAAGTAGGGGGAGATCTGGCTCACATTTCCCCGGGCTTCTCTTGTCTGAATTGCAAAGGAATCTTGGCAAATTGACATTTCCTCGCCCCGTTCTGCCCTCTCCCCCGAGTTGACTGCCCCTCTGCAGGCCCACATAGGATTCATTCCTATTCTAGAGTTTTCCTCTTGTATAAGCCAACAGGCATGTGTCCAATAATTAGAAAAGAAATCACAAGGCAGCTGCTTTAATTACAGCCCCACGGACATAATTTGGAAGGCATTTCCTGAGAGTTTATGAAATCCTGAATCTAAGAACACAGAGGATTCCGTGGAATTTCCCTGTCTAGATATCTCCCCGTGCCTGAGAAGATCAGCACAGAGAGGCCTTGGGCAGGAAAGGGACCAGATGCCCTGGAATGTTCCAGCAGTCTTATCTTTCCAGGATCCTAAAGAGGAAAAGGCTTCCAATCCAGCACTCTCTGCTTATTATTCTTGGGGGTTTGTTTTCAGATCCTAATGTCAGAACCAGGCAAACTCAGCCAGAAGATAAAAGTCTGGCTTCAGGAGTATTGGAACGTCACGGACCTCGTGGCCATCTCCATGTTCATGATTGGAGCGATCCTCCGCCTGCAAAACCAGCCCTATATGGGCTACGGCCGGGTCATCTACTGTGTGGACATTATCCTCTGGTACATCCGTGTCTTGGACATCTTTGGTGTCAACAAGTACCTCGGGCCCTATGTGATGATGATTGGAAAAATGGTTAGTAAGGACTCTTCACGAAGAGCCAGAGAGATTCTGGCAGTGGGGAAGATGCCAGATCAGGCACTGGGTGTGGCTTCCTTTGATTTCATCTGCTCTTTCCTTGCCAGCTGGTTTCTTACAAGAAATAGTCTTTGCTTTAAGATACACAGTTTTCTTGCATATTGATAGTAAAATCCAATAGAAAATCATGAGTTGGGGGCCTACTGTGTGCACACACATCTACATATATATGCGTGTTGTTGTTGTTGTTGTTAGGTGCCATCGAGTCGGTATCCAACTCATAGTGACCCTAAGTACACAGGTGAAATACTTTGTCAGTATTTCTCCACTATTCATAGGGTTTTCAACAGCGGATTGGTTTTTGGGAGTGGGTTGCTAGGTCCTTCTCCCAGTATATACCAGGCTCTCAATACATACTGTCTTCCTTCTTCCATACCTTATTTAAACTATGTGGTGACAAATTACTTTCATTTTTTAAAAAAATTTCTGCTTTTTATTGAGCATATTTTGTAAGATAAAGGAAAATATACTCCTCTTTTATATGAACTTGCTTTACTTTCCCAAGATATAAGAGAATATCAGTTTTTGGGGTTTTTTTTTATGCAATAGGAATTCAGTAGCTAAACAGGTATCTCAAAATATTTACACTATACCTTGGTAGCTAAAAACATATTGTTGGCATTCTTTAGTAACAGTGACACATATTTCACATTCTATGAGGTTTTCTCCACTTTAAGATGTTTTAATAGCAAAAATCTGATTGGATAACCTTCTAACCTGTAGTAGAAGCCAAAGAAAAATAGAGTCCAGGGCCATTGTCCAAGCTTTGGCTCATGTGCTCTGGCCTGGAGTGGACGCCAGCACTTCATGTGATTGGGCCAAGACAAAGCCATGGTGACATTTATTCCAGGAAAGGTCATGGAATATGACAGTAACCAAGAACCAGCCAGTCATCCTTACATTATCTAAAATAACCTCCATGTTAGGACTAGTCCCTGAAGAACGGAAACTTTCTAAGTTTAGGAATCACTCTTTATAGAACAAGTGGTTTGAGCTCAGGATATATGGTTTAGTTAATTCCAGAAAGGATCACCAGGAATTATACCAGTTTAGTAATCACAGTAACCAGAGCATGGCTTATTGCAGCCACTCAGCATTTGTACAGTGAATGAATATGTGCTGGTGTATACTCTCTCAGTTCATCATCATTTTACCTTTTTAGATACAGCTTCCTCTTGATCCTTATTTTCTCTTGCAAACTCCCACCTTTTCCCATAATTCTTCCACTTCTCTATCTGTAATTGTAGTTGCTAGAGGGACATCTGTCCATGGGTCAGCTTTTCCTCACTATAACATGATAAAACATATTTTTTAAAAAAAAGGTTATTTTGGCTTGTGGTTTTAGGGGTTTGAGTCCATGATCAATAGGTCCTGTTGCTTTGGGTCTGGGGCAAAGCAACCCATCATGGCGGGAGTAGATGGCCACACAAACCCATTTGCATCTCAAAGAGAAAGGGGGAGATGGAGGGACAGAGGGAAAGGGAGAAAGAGGGGGAGAGTGGGGAGGCGAGAGGGAGGTGAGGTGACACACTCTCAATGACTGAAGGACCTTCCCACAAAACTGCACCTCTCAACTGTCCCACTGCCTCCCAACACCGCCACCCTCGGAGACCAAGCCCTTAATAAGTGGACCTTTGAGGAACATTCCAGATGCAAACTTTGGCAATGGACAAAATAGAAGCACAAAGGATTAGGAGCAGATGGGGTGGCGACGTTTGAGAATAAGACATATATGTTACACAGGGTAGAAAAAACTAGCAGCCCATGGATGGGAAGGAGAGAAGGGAAAGTTGTTCTCTTTGCCTAATTAAATAAGTGTGAAGTCTTTGGAGAGAGCAATATAATGAGCCAGTGTGAACTGGACCCGTGAATCAAGACACAGTAAGTGAGAGACATATGTTCTTCCTACTCAGATGATTGACATGCTGTACTTTGTGGTCATCATGTTGGTGGTGCTGATGAGTTTTGGAGTGGCCCGTCAAGCCATTTTGCACCCAGAGGAGAAGCCATCTTGGAAACTGGCCCGGAACATCTTCTACATGCCTTACTGGATGATCTACGGAGAGGTGTTTGCAGACCAGATAGACCGTAAGAATAGAATTCATAGTAAGATTCTCTTCCCTGCTTCTGAGGCAGAGGATCAGTTCCAAATCAATGGAAGAGCATCCCTTAATTTGGACACAAAGCATTTTTTTATTCTTTCATAGGTGTCGAATTAGTTTATGGAGAAATAATACAGATTCTGAAATATAGATTTTTGAGACGTCAGTGATTTCTTTTTCTCTAAAAACCATTCCCTGGAATTCTAAGAGAGCCTCACTTGCCTAGAGCTTGCCCTGGTGAACACTGCAGTCATAGAATGCATTCCTACAATGTGGTTCCAATGCTAGCATCTTAGTTGTTCTTCAATCCCAGTATCTTCCCACTCCAGGATAAAGCTGGTGATGCTAATCCAGCAGAATGAACCAGAACAGCAGGGTAACTGATGCTTCCCATGGTCTTCTTCTTCAAGCCACCAAAGCCCATTTTCCACATTACTATCCATTGCCTCTTCACTCTCAGTGCTATTTAAATTATTCTTCTATTTATTTACTTTTAGCTGACATATAATTTTGCATGTTTATGGGGTACAATATGATGATTTGATATGTATATCCAGGGGAGCTATTTTCTTCTACTAATCTGGACATTAGTAAGATAAACTAGCTATATTCCCGCATGGATTTCTGGGGAATACAAACCCCAGCTCTTCTGTAAGTTGAACTGGCAGGGTCACAGTGTCTACTGTGTTACAAGGACATGACACTCAACTGTTCTTGCACCTATTTTAACAGGACAGTGAAGGCTCCACTATCAAACAAAGCCCTTCTGTCCGATTTTTATGTCAGTATCAACATTTTCACTTGAACAATGTGCTTTGTGGGGGCTGGGATTTAGCTCAGTTGGTAGAATGCTGCTCTGCAGTCTCTGAGGTCCCCAGTTTGATTCCCAGCGCCACAAAAGTGGGAGAAGGACGTGGCAATCCACTCTCGAGGCAATCCCCAGACAGTCAGCCATTGAAAACCCTATAAGGGTCACTATGAGTCGGATATGACTCGACAGCACCTAACAACAACAACATCGTGCTTTGTGGTAAAGCATCAGGTATAATAACATGCCTGCTGCTTCCGGAGTTCTGCTATTTGGGAAGAGAAGGTTTTGAGGATCCTCCTCCCATATGAAATGCAAGGTTGTCAGTGTGTCTACTGCCACTAGGTTAGACAGACAACTTCATAGAGTACACTCTTCCTAGCTTTTATAATGTGATTCTGAACATATCATTATTACAAGTGCCACAAATGCAACTATTACCTGTGTGTGTAGCTTGGTAAACCAGACCATAAAAATCTACATTGCTTCCAAATCATATTAGCCTAGGTAAACATACATATTTTTCATGTTCTAGGACTCTAGACATAAGCTGTAATATTTTTATCATTTTTCTAAGTTCAGTTGGGTAATGAGAGAAGATAAAGTGGTAAACTTAAAGTTATACTATTTTCAGTAACACCATTAAATGTGAGTTTTTGATTCTTGAGCTATTACATAATAATTTTGTTTCTATTTGTGCTGATAAAGTATTTGTGTTGGAACATAGGAAATGCTGGTTTGTTAACCCATAGGTTAAAATGATCATCTGCCTGTAAGATTATGTCTTTTTTAGAGAATTTTTAAGTAGTGAGCTTATGCTGTTACTTATAACATGCAAATATTCATGAAATACATTTCCTAGAATTAACAATGGGTACAAGTCTTCTAACCAGTGCACTATTTCCAAGCATGAATGTGTAATTCCCAAGCTTGAAGTCTTTGCATTTCTTGGTAACAAAGCAGTTCTTATGTTGTTAAATCATTTGTTGTATATTTCTCTCAACTACTATCTTTTTTTTCTTTCTTTCCTTTCCTCTCATAACAACTGGAAAACAAAATAAAACTGCTGCTTTCTAATCATTGTATAGTGTACGCCATGGAAATTAATCGTAAGTTTACATGTTATTGGAGATTTTTGTTCGTGAAATGTGTTTATTAAATAGTCTTTTTCTTACCTTATTACTCATAATCTTAACCGTTTTCAAATACACTCTCTGCTTTCTTGTGTTAGTACTCTTTAAAACTGTAACTAAAAACTAAGCAGGCTACAAATTCAATGTTGGGATCCTCCTGGTTTTTTTGCCCCTTTGGGAAACAGGTCTCCTATGATATAAGTGGAGAAGGATCTGGCAATCCACTCCCAAGGCAATCCCGAAACAGTCAGCCATTGAAAACCCTATGAGGGTCGCTATGAGTCGGATACCCACTCGACGGCACCTAACAACAACAACAATGATATAAGTGGTGTTTCAAATGAGCAGAGGTGTTTCAGAAGACTGTTCTGTTGTTATTGTTATTGTTTTTGTTGGTTGGTTGGTTTTACTTTGTCTGTGCATGTGCTCTTGCTGTGTAGCCCAGAGTGCCTTAAACTCAAGATCCTCCTGCCTTGTCCTCCCAAGTGCTGGGTTTACAGGTGTGCACCTTCATGCCCAGCCTAGAAAAGATTATTTTTCAAACAAGATCCTAGAATACTTGGTTTGAGAGGATAACAGGGATCCTTACCCCACATTTCAGAACAAAATCATTTTCAAATTTGATGTAAAAATATAAACAAGAGAACAACCAGAAGACAACATAAGCTAATGTTAAATAATGAGAAGACAGGATAACTTCCTGTTGGATAACTATATAGGAAAACACTCTAAAGACAAGTTTGTTTAATCATTAAGAACTCTACACGTGAAAAACCATAAAGAAATAGGAAAATGTTTACAAATATACCAGCTAAGTATGACTATCTCAGAGGGCAAACCTGACTTTTCTTCCTTTCTTTGAATTGACAATTTTCACTTGGAAAGTTATTGTTTATGCAATAAGAAAAAGTCATATGAAATTATCAATAGGTTATTTAATAACACGTGTAACAGATATTTATGCTTCTCACTATGTGTAAGGCAAGCACAAAAAGACAAGCTCTTCTTTCAGCTCCCTGTGGTGAAAATCTCTACGACGAGGATGGCAAGCGACTCCCTCCCTGTATCCCGGGAGCCTGGCTCACCCCAGCTCTCATGGCCTGCTACCTGCTGGTGGCCAACATCCTGCTGGTCAACCTGCTCATTGCTGTTTTCAAGTATGTGTTATGGCTGATGAATACGTGATTACTATTTGTTGCTTTGCAGTTTCATCTCAGACACCTCCCTTGCTAAACAATATATTTGCAGAGAAGCTTGCTAGGGCTTTTAACTAAATAGAACTTTTGCAGTCCTTTTTGTTCAACCCTAATCAATCTTAATGTATTCATAATTCAAGAGTTGATACATAAATGCATTTAAACTTATTCTTGGTTAGTATTTTAACAATGTAGTGCATATTTTAACCTAATGAAAATACTCTCTTAGGCACAAGTCTCCAGAGGTATAGAAGATTTGATTAAATTGTGCTTTTCATTTATCATCAAAAGCACAGGAAGCAATATTAGTTCCAAAAACCGTTCCAATTATTGTAATGTTATATAAATATCTTATCAGTTACAGGATAGATAAAATTGCCTAAGAAAAAAGGGCTTAAATTATTTAATTGGACTTTTTATACAACTCACCCACTTAGCAAGATGTGTTGAGTATGTTGATAGTATGTTGATAAATGTTGCAAAAATTATTTTGGCTTCAAAATCCATAGAAATGTAAATTGTAGACCTGGACAGGACATTGGACCTGATTCCAATTGCTGACTTGAGATATGAGAAAACTAAACTCACTGGACAATCACAGGCTTTCCTAAAGTCCCAGCATTAGTGGAAAATGCAATCATGCACTTACCACCTTTGTTGGAAGCTAAAATAAGGCATCTAAAATAACGCACCTTCAATCAAATAAGCTCAATAATTAATCAATAAAAGTAGTCATCTAGCTATCTGATTTGAGAGTTTAAACACTTCAAAGTGTTTAGCTGAACGGTTCATACCTTTACAGAAACAAAGTAGAATTTCCTGAGCAAAGGGATAAGTAGAGTATGCTTGGTTTTTTTTTTTTCAAGAAAGCAGTGGATAGCAATTTAATACACTTAAATTTATATGAATAAAATGTTCTTGAGCATTGATAAGCCACATTGATAGGTAACCAAAAGAGGAGGTAATGAAGGAATCAGTGTCAAGTGGCACTGTACAAAAGGCTATTTTATTGTATATTTTCATTTCAACATGAGTAACTCTGATCACTCCGGAAAATCACAAAAAGTGGCATAACCAGCTGTAAAAATGTCTTCTTTTTAAAGCAATACGTTCTTTGAAGTAAAATCAATATCCAACCAAGTATGGAAGTTCCAGCGATATCAGCTGATTATGACATTTCATGACAGACCCGTCCTGCCTCCACCCATGATCATTTTAAGCCACATCTATGTAATCATTATGCGTCTCAGTGGTCGCTGCAGAAAAAAAAGAGAAGGGGACCAGGAAGAACGGGATCGTGGATTGAGTATGTGTGAGAGTCTTCATTTCTATTTTGGGCTAACTTCAAAAAGACGTTCCCATTGGACATCTTCATAGAAATCTCACTAAAATAATGCAGTGTGTGAAAAACACAGTCATCCAACTGCTGTGTTTTTTGTTCACTTATTTGTAATTAGCATTGCTGAAAGCCAGCTTATGGGGATAAAAGTTCTCAAAAATCTCTCGTCAATACACATATGCATTCAATGAAATTTTTGTTTTGTTTTTTTCTTTTCAAAGTATGCCTCCTGCATACTTTGAAAGTACTATATCACTGAGCTGCACCCCAAGATCCTCCTCCCCTTTTTTTAATCTTGAGACAGGGTCTTGCTGAGTTACTCAGACTGCCTCTGGCCTCGAACTTGCCATCCTCCAGCGTCGGCCTCCCGAGTTACTAAGATTACAGGTGTGCACCAGAGCTCCCAGCTCTGAAGATGCTTTCATTTGTTGCACCTAAAGAGGATGAGAAAATGATGTTATACACTTGGCAACACTCATAAAATACATGCAAACTGTTTTCCAGAAAATGTTACTTCCTTTCTCGTTCCCAAGAGATGTAATTTGTTTTATTGTTGTTATCGTTTGGTGTTTTAGGGGTTTTTGTTGTTGTTATTTGTTTTTGTTTTATTTTGGTATCAAAGATGAGCCATTTCCAACAGAAAGATGGCTGCCACATATGGCCGCCGTTTTAGGATACTAGTCAACTGGCTAGCCAGGGAACTGCCTCCCTGTGCTGGAGCGGGGAGCTTAATTAGTCACGCTATGACATTGGCGATGACTCAACAGAGAGGCTGCTTCTTCCGAGGCCAACACTTCTCCTTTTTCCGCAGAGCTGTTCCTTAACGAGGACGAGCTGAAGCGGCTGCACGAGTTCGAGGAGCAATGCGTGCAGGAGCACTTCCGGGAGAAGGAAGACGAGCAACAGTCATCCAGCAACGAGCGTATCCGGGTCACATGTGAGAGGTGTGCATCCGGGTCATGTGTGGGCAGTGCTGCCTGCACGGGGTTGCGGGCCCCTGCCCTTTGGTCTGAGCTCATTTTGATGCTCACTGAGTTGTGCCATCTGTTCAAACTTTGCATTTTATATACTTTCACCCTGACATAGTGTGAAAGTCCTTAGGCAATAGTTGCATGTTATACAGAGAAGTGAATGATAAATGTTTATTGCAACAATTCAGGCAAAAACAAATAGAGAGGGAGGGAGAGGGAAGAGAGGGAGAGAGAAAATAAGAGAAGAGAAGAGCCAGTTCTTGGCCACCTTTACCCTCTCCGGTGGTGGCATTCACCACTCTGTTCAGTGCTGCCCAGCCATCTTTCTCTTTCCTCTTATACGTGTCCTTCCGTTTGCCCGCCATGGTGTTCCCCTGCGGACTGTCGCCTTTATGCCACTGTGTCTTGCTGTTGCTCTGAAGCACCTTTCTGGGCTTTGTAGGGCAGAAGTGAAGGCTCCCAGCTCTGCACCCCCAGGAGAGTGCAACTGGGGAGTGGTGAGGTAGAGGATGGGTGTCTGTTACCGGAGAGGGTGGAAGTTTCTAGATTAGGGCAGGATCTGCCTTTCAGATACTTTTACATCCTCAGTGACCAGCCAAGTGGGTATACTCCACAGGATGGAGCGCGAAAGAATTGCTGTACTCTAAGCTAGGAAGGAGGAACCAGCAAAGGGCAGACAGGAGCTATAAACCTTCACTACCTACGCCTTTTAAAAACAGAGCTTTCGATGAACCTTTATCTCTTAGCAAAGCTTACTAGGAGCTAGGGTTTAGCTCAGTTGGTAGAATACTGTTCTGCACTTTCTGAGGACCTGGAGTGAGTACCCAGCAGCGGGGGGTGGGAGTGGGGGGTGAGGGGGAACACCGGAAAAGGAAGTGGCAGTCTACCCCCAAAGCAATCCTGAAACAGTCATTGAAAACCCTTTGAGGGTCGCTATGAATCAGACCTGAGTCCATAGCACATAACAACAACAAAGCTTGCTAGAGACTTCAATAATTAATAATACACTGTTCTGAAGAATTTAGCTAACAATGTGGGTAGGATTGTTGCCAGAGTATCTTCTTAGGTGTTGGATACCAGGCTCCTGGGTCCACAGACCTAGGCATGAACACTCAGCAAAGGCAAGAAAAGAGCAAAGGAGATTTATTGAAAGGAGAGAGAAACCCTTCATAGAAACAAAGGGGGTCCGGAGGAGGAGTTGTTGTCTGGGGGTTTTGTGATCTCTTCCTTTTGGCTGGACTTTTTGAGCTGGCTTTAGTAGATTCGTCCTTGGGGGGAACTTGTATGTTGGCCCAATAGAGTTAAAGGGCAGTTGTTTCTTCTGTCTCTGCCTAGAGATTGATTAGCTAGGTGACTGTTGGCTGTTTCATGGGACTTGTATTTCTTAGAAGAATGGGAGTTAAGGCAATGAAAAGTATGTGGTCTGACCAAAACTCAGGAGACCTGATCAGGTGATTACCTTGTGACCATCGTGCCTCAGGGGTACCTTAGTTCTACGCCCCATTTCCCTGTCTTGCCTGAAGTTTGCTGACCCCTATCAGGACGACCAGGAGACGTGGCTAAGGGCATTTTGGCTCATTCTTACATCTTTGAATACTCAGAATTAGTTTCCTGATGCAGATAAGCCTGTGTATTGAGAAACATAAACATGGTAGGACTTGAAAAAAATGTTTCAAAATGCAATTTTCAATCAAGAGCCTCAACAATTGCAACAGAATTCAAAGATACATCTTGAAGTCTTCCTGGCATATATCCAGGCCACTGAACTCTTCCCCAGACCACAGGAGCAGAGGCACCCTTGGCAGCTGACCCTTCTCCCCTCCTACCCCCAAACACCTTGTAATCCAACCAAACCCAACTATTCAGACTCAAGGGTTACCTACACCAACTGTTGGCATTAATACAGGGTATTTTGAACAAAATTTGAACTACTTAGTTGATATTTTGTACACTAATTGCTAAGCTTTTTAAATATAAAAAGTATTTCTTCATAAGATCAGGCACTGCATATAAGATAATCTAACATTTCCACTTTTTAGTTAGACGTTAACTTGAATTTAATCCCACCAGCCATTTACAATGGAAATCATGTTTTGCTTTGCTCCCTCTCCCGTTTCTCCTTCCTCCAGCATTGTTTGAATTTTTCTCATTCTTGGACCAGGGCGCCAAGAATGTGGTAGTATCAGGTCACTACCAAATTACATTTTTCTTATGGGGCTCTGTGCGCACGTAACAGGAATTAAAGTACACAGGGAAATAAAACCATGATAGTTCCTGTTTCCCTTGGCTGAGATTCCCCAAGAGTAGCAGCAGCACATTCCTGTCCCTGTTTCCCTTTATTGACTTCCTCGAGGCTGACTCACAGGTGAGAGCCCAGACAAGGGGAAGAGGTTTGGGGAGAAGGGAGTTTTTTTGTTTGTTTTTTTTTCTGTGACCAGGTCAGGTGAGAAACAAGATGGAAGAAGGGAAAGCAAGCTGTTATTTGTACCCAACTGGGCACCTGTGATTACCTTTAAACTCAAACTTTTGGCCAGGCACAGCGGCACATGCCTTTAATCCCAGCAACTCTGGAGGCAGAGGCAGGAGGATCGCAAGTTTGAGGCCAGAGGCAGCCTGTTTCACTTAGTGAATTCCTGTCTTAAAATACAAAGTAGAAATGAAGCTGGGGGTAAGGATCAGTGGCTGAGTGCTTGCAGAAAGCATGTGTAAGGCCCCAGGTCCAACTCCCTAGTACTGCCAAAACAAAAACAAAAACTCAGACTTTGGAGGATTTGGACATTTCTGCTAATTCTTCCATCTTTATATATCGAGTTGGTTTTACTTTCAGCACCGCCCTTTGCACTGATGACTTGTGTGCACATCACTCATCACACAGCACTAGGGGCTGGTCAGGGGCCCATCAGTCCCTTGCTGGCTGCCCTGGTGTCTGGGTACCTGTGCCTGTGATTCTCATGACCCAGGCTTCCTGGCATGCTCACACAGGACATCTGCAAGTCCACCATGATCCTCCATGCAGGGTACTGTGAGCAGGGTATCCTGGGTGGCAACCGAGTCCATGGCTTCCTCCTAATGTTTGGAAAGTCTAGGAACTTAACCATTTATTTCTACCATAGAATGTCAATGTTTTGTACAACTTGGCATTTAATCCCTCAGTAAGAGATTTGCAATGGCATTCAGTGGTGGTTAACGCAGCCCTGAGTCACACCAGGGTATTTAACCCAAAGCCCTACCTACCCTGCCCATCTGGATTTCTTGTTGTTATTATTATTGTTGTTGTTAGGTGCCCATTGAGTCAGTGTCTGACTCATAGCGACCCTGTGTACAACAAGTGAAGCACTATTGTCAGTGCTTCTGTGCTATTCATAGGGTTTTCAATGGCTGATTGTTTTTGGGAGTGGGTTGCCAGCTCCTTGTCCCAAGCCTACAGCACCTGGTGTTCCCAGGCAGTCTCCCATCCAAGTACTAACCAGGCCCAACCCTGCTTAGCTTCCAAGATCGTGAGTTCAAGGGCAGAGGCAGCCTGTGCAACTTAGAGAGATCCTGTCTCAAAATAAAAAATAAAAAAGGGGCTGGGGTGCATTTCAGTGGTGGAGGAAATGTCCAGCGTGTGCAAGGCCCTGGGCTCAACCCCCAAGTAGCACCAAAGGAAACAGGGGTTGGGTGAAATGTACACACAGCTGGATCAACAGTGGAGTCAGGAGGTTCTGTGAGCTTACTTTTACGGGAAATATATTAGGCAGTGCCTGCAGCTATAGCCCTGTGGCATCCCATTCAGTCAGATCTCAGAAGCTAAGCAGGGTCGGGCCTGGTTAGTACCTGGATGGGAGACCACCTGGGAACACCAGAAGCTGTAGGCTTGGGAGAAGGACCTGGCAACCCCCTCCCAAAAATCAATCTGCCATTGAAAACCCTATGAGCAGCAGAGAAGCACTGATAATAGTGTTTCCCCTGTTGAACAGAGGGTCGCTGTGAGTCGGATACCGACTTGACGGCACCTAACAACAACAACAACAACATATTAGGCAGGGAGATAGCCAAGGGAATGCTCAGCAGGGATAATGAAGACCCAAATGAAATTACACATGACTTTGTGTTCTGCCATGTCAATATGGCGCCCATGACTTCCATCCGTGATACTCTGTAGCCCAAAGACTAGGATGCCCAAAGTAATCATACATGGGGCATGGAGCCTGAAAGGGGGTCTTTGTTCCTCAGAACTGGTCAGTGGAGTTTGCAAATGCCAGCACAGACACACTGCATTGCCTCTTGGCATCAGTTATCCTGGCCAGACTCTGGAGTCCTGGGAGTGATGATGAAGGGTTAGGGATTGGCAGTTTTGTGTTGGAAGTAAGGGAGAGAGATCCTAGGATATCAATAAGAGTTTTACTTAGTGGCTGACCACAGAGTGTGACCTGAATAGAAAGTGGAACATTAACAGAAAAGCTTAATGATTTAGAGAACTGCAATTCAAGCTATCTGGGACAGCTGAGGAATAGCCACGTGGCTGTATGTAAATGAGGCAGCAAGGAGCTAGAATCCCAGAGAGCGTCATATCCTTTCAGCAGCCACTCAGTGTGATGTTTACTACAGAGGATTACAGAGAATGGGAAAGGCAGAAGATTTAAGAGTTGAGTCTTGTTTGTTCATTATTTGTCTTCGTTCGGTCTTCCACATACAAAAACTACAAGTTAGCACAAGGTTCTACCCTGGGTGTTCTCTCTGTAATTACTAAATTTAAAAGGCAGTTCTCTATAGGGAAGTAAATGGAAATTTAAATAGCTGGACATAAAATTTAGGGTGGATTAGACAACTTTATGATCTATGGATCTCGACTAAAATTATAGGGTAGGAACAGTCTTAGAACTCAAGTGTAGAATACCATTAGATCTTGAAATGTGGGTTTCTTCCAGTACAAACTTGACCTAGCTCCACGAACATCACGTTTTCATGTACATATTTCACTCTATCATTAAGGAAACGACCTCATGTAATTTATGAGATGCCTTGCAGGTGAAGGGTGATTGTTTCGCATGGGAAGATGACTACATATAACACAAGTTTAATAACTGGCTTAGTACAGATCTCCAAATGCCTAAATCCTCTCCCTAGGAAAGACACACAGGGAGTCTTAGCAGGAGAAACTCATCTTGAAACTTACATTTAATAGATGAGATTCGATGCTAAATCCAATAAAATTATGTCATGTACAAGTAATCTCTTAGAAGTTAAAACAAAATTCCCACGGATTGTACATAAACTCCATATGGTTGTATCTATTATTATTTAAAAGAAAAGAAAGCATTATCTGCAACTCCTTTAGTAAAAATATGTTTTCATTAAGCTTTAAGGTGTATGGATGTCATGCAAAAAATCACACACCCTTAATAATAGATGTGCCAAGATTTAGAGATTTGCTGTGATACTTTATTTCACCCAGGTGTGTCCTCTGACCCCCATGAAGCATTCACAGTTCAGGGAGTACTTTGGCATAGACAATTTCAATTAAATCTCACGACACTACCATGCTACAACTTTTCTTACTGTTGTTTTATGAGGGACTCGCAGGGACCGATGCATGATACAGAGAAGCTTAGGGGAGTAACTTCACCCCCAATTCAAATTTGGCACATCTCAAGAGAAACCCAGAGATTGGCATCTTAATCAGAAACAGGCTTTTTTTTCTCTCAAAAACAAACTAAACAAAGACAGTCAGAATATATAATGTCAGTTGTTAACTTGGTACCATTATATCGTACTTTCTTAGTTTAAAAAATAAGTGTACACACACACACACACACACACACACACACCAGATTTTGAGACAGATAGGGGCTGTAACAACAACAACACAATTACTTAGGAAGATGTGAAGCTGTGTTTACATTGCATCTTAATCTGATTTTTATATTATCAGCAATGTGTAATTGGACACCAGAGAAAATTTTGACAATACCCTTTTACAAGAGCTCTGGTTCTTGTAAAAATGAAATGCTTTGGTACAAATCTAATAAAACATATGTGGGATCTGTATGCAGTAAACCACAAAAAAAACAATGAAAAAATCGAACATGACTTAAAGAGAAGACACACTATTCATGCCTGAGAAGACTCAATATACTACAGAAGTCATTTCTCCCTATTATGTACAGATTTAATGTCATACCGAACAAAATTCCCACAGGATATTTTGTATTTATATTGGTCAGCTGATTCTAAAAGTTAAATGGAAAGGTAAAGGAACTAGATGAAAACAAATTTGAAAATGAAGAATAATGCAAGAGGGATCACCCTACCCTGTTTCAAGTCTTTTTATAAGGCTACAGGAATGAGAAGAAACACAGTGGCAACATCAATGGGCCCAAACATAAAACAATCAAATGAAAAGATCATGTGCACAGTACAGTGTTGAGTAGTATTTCGTTCTATTAAACATAGGGTCACTCGACGGCACCTAACAACAACAATAGTAATAAAGAGTGTGTGGTGTCAGTAAAAGGTTTAACATGTATATATAAAGGGGGCTGGGATTTAGCTCAGTTGGTAGAGCGCTGCTCTACAGTCTCTGAGGTCCTGGGTTCGATTCCCAGCTCTGCAAAAATGGAAGAAGGACGAGGCAATCCACTCCCAAGGCGATCCCGAAGCAATCAGCGATTGAAAACCCTATGAGGGTCTCTATGAGACAGATATGACTCAGTGGCACCTAACAACAATCAACACTGTCAAGATGATATACATAAAGGGAACGAATAAGGAGTCTGGAGGTTGGTTTACTCAAATAGAGCTGACTGACTCCCTTACCAAAGGTACAAAAGTAATTCAGTGAAGAATGGATAGTCTTGAGCCAGGAGCGGGGGCACACACCTGTAATCCCAGACACTTGGGACACTAAAGCAGGCCTGTGAGTTCAAGGCCAGAGGCAGCCTGTGCAATTTAGTGAGACTGCGTCTCGACATAAAAAAATCCGAAAAGGGGGTGGGAGTGCAGCTCAGTGGTGAGTATTCATCTAGTGTGTGCGAGGTCCTGGGCTTCTCCTGTCCAATTGTGGAGGGGGAAAAAAAAGAGTAGATAGTCTTTTCGACAAATAGTGTTTGGTATTCTTGTGCAAAAAAAAAAAAAAGGATCTCAACACATACAAAAATTAACAGTGGCTCATAGATTCAAACATAAAATACAAAACTATAGCAGTTTCTTATAAAGTTAAACACACACTTAGCATATGAGCTAGTAAATGTTGTTGTTAGGTGCTGTTGAGTAGATATCTGACACATAGTAATCCTATGTACAACAGGTGAAACAGTATTGTTACTGTTTCTCTGCTATTCATAGGGTTTTCCATGGCTGATTGTTTATTGGGAGTGGGCTGCCAGGTCCTTCTCTCAAGCCTACAGCCCCTGGTGTTCCCAGGTAGTCTCCCATCCAAGAACTAACCACGCTTGACCCTGCTTAGCTTCCAAGATCTGACGGGATCACATGTCACAGGCTACAGGCAAACCAGATATTAAATGCTTACATATTCCCCTGGAGAAATGAAAACACATGTTCACACAAAATCTACATGTGAATGCTCATAGTAGCTCTTTTCAAACTTGCCCCAAACTGGAAACAACTGAGTTGACTTTCAACAGGTTCTATGCTATATTCAGGTTAGAAATGCATCTTTAAGAGGGAAGCAATCTTAATTTAAGAGAAATCCAAGCGAATCACTTGGCCCTAGAACACTTTCCTATTTTGTGTTATGCTGAGCAATCTTTCACTCTGCGCTGTAAGGAAAGCTGAATTAAGACTTAGGAAGCTAAACAAATAACGTTCTTGCTAATTAATCTCATCTTCCTCTGAGCTCTATCATAAATGGTGGATTTTACTGTGCTTTCCTGCCACTCAGTATGTAAATAGATAAGGGACTCCTGTCAGGATGATTCCTAGCCAGTCTGCCTTTCCTTATGTGAAATGGGAACCATTCTTTGTATGGATGTCAGGGTTTGGGAAAGTAATCTTGGGACGTCTCAAAACATGGCTAGCAAAGACGATCGCTCATCATTTGTCCTTTTTCCAAACATTTTAAAGATAAATGCACTTAAACTAATTTTTTTCTTTCTCCTTGCATATCTCATATATACTATAAAAATTCAGCTGGGGTGGTGGTGCATGCCTGTAGTACTGGCTACTTGGGAGGCTAAGGCAGGAGGCTCACTTGAGTCCCCAAGTTCAAGACCAGGCTGGGCAACATAGTGAGACCCTGTTCCAAAAACAAAACCACAAAACAAAAAGCCACTCAACACAACCTCCCTTGACTTGCCATTGCTATTTAAAATTGGCTTTCTCCATGTGGCAGCCATTTGAAAGTTCTAGTCAAGCATCTGTCAACTTTTTAAAATCTAAGTCACATCATGAAGCACGGCTTCAGCCACAACTTCAAGAAGAAAGTAGTTCAGGGATGGGAGATTTGAGATATTGAAAGAGAAGTCTGCCCCTCCCACTCCAGAGGCCGGCAACTGATTCAGTGCAAGCGAGAAGGAAGCATGACAGAGGCCACAGAGTGAGTACAAGGGAGACAAAGAACTTGATGACCTTGAGGTTGCTTTGTAATGTATGCATGGTCAGCTATACTGTTATCTGAATTAGGTAATATAGGAAAAAACCAGCAGAGCAATATAAAAGATTAGAGAGGCAAGATGCTTATGTCTATTTTAGCAGTTTATTTGTGTTTAGAAGTTTCCACGGCTCCATTCCCTCTTAAAGGGTCTGTTGAAAGATTTCAAGTTTGACTTTGTTGTTGTTGTTGATTTTTTTTTTTTTTTTTTTTTTTTTTTTTTTTTTTTTTTTTTTTTTTTTTTTTTGCAGTACTGGGGATTGAACCCAGGGCCTCACACTTGCACAGCATGCAAGGCAAGTGGTGGACTCTTTAGTTTTTACCTTTTTTTTTTTTTTTTTTTTTTTTTACTTTTTAAGACATGGTCTCACTAAGTTACGCAGACTGCCTCTGGCCTCAAACTTGTGATCCTCCTGCCTCCGCCTCCCAAGCCGCTGGGATTACAGGCGTGTGCCACCGTGCCTGGCAAGTTTGACTGTTTTAATACACAAAGAATCATCAGTGAAATCGATTTGAAGGGAGCAAGGAGCCATTATATTTAAGAGGACACCAAGTCTTCCTTAGAGGTAATGGGGAGTTTCCAGTGAGTTCTTCTATGGGTCCCCAAAACACAAGAGGAGAGACACCCCTCAGGCCCTAGGGTGCCTGCGATTGTGAGGGAGGCTTTCAAAGAAAGAGGCCAGGTCTCCTCATCCGTGGTGAATTTGGTCCTCCCTGGTGGCAAACTTCCAGGAAGCCAGGCCTTCCTGTTCAAATGTAGTGGTTTCCTAAGGGGTACAAAAATAGCTCTACCCCCCACCCCAAGAAAAGAGTTAGGAATAGAAGCCAGGACCCTGCCGTGCAGCAGAGCACAGCTGTGGAGGTGGCCAACAGAAGAACCCCATTAGCAAAAGCAGCTATGTGGGAAAGCAGGGTGCAGTCACTGGAGAAGCAGCAAGGGGTATGTGGCATGGAGGAAACGGAGTCAGACACGGGGCAGAGACTTTGAGGGGCAAAGAAGAACAGCGGGCACTGTCCGTCCAGAAGATGGAGAAAGGGGGTCCCCTCAGGAGATAGGTAAGAGGAAAGCAAACACAATGAATAAGTTCATAATGCCACATAGCGAGGAGAGCAAAGACCTTCTAGAAACAGACACCAATGCAAGCCAAGTGGGTATAGCTGGCTTTTTAAGGAAGGTGAGAGAAAACCACAGCATAATGGCATCAGGTCAAGGTGTCCCCACCGTTCAGGACAGATCACCACATTGCCCGGCTGGGAGACAGGATTCTCGCACCCAGCCCCGGGACAAAGTCAACTTTCTGAAATCCTGGGCACACCTGACTGCCTTTTATAGTTAAATTTCATGAACCCATAGAAAGAATTCATGCACTACATATAGAAATTTAAAACCATATCTACTGCAGGGGAGACTTCGGTCTGGGCAATATTGTAGTTTTTTAGGCTGGTTGCCTGATCTTCTAGGGGTTTGTTTGTTTTTTTTTTTGTTTTTTGTTGTTTTTTTGTGTGTGTGGTACTGGGGGTTGAACCCAGGGCCTTGCGCCTGCATGCTCTGCAAGTGCTGGACCACTGAGCTGCATCCCCAGCCCATTTTGTTACTTTTTGAGACAAGGTCTTGCTAAGTTACACAGACTGGCTCTGGTATGGAACTTGCGATCCTCCTGCCTCCGCCTCCCGAGCTGCTGGCATTATAGGCGTGCGCCACCGTGCCCCGCTTTCTAGGGGTTTTTTGAAAAGTTACCTAACATCCGACACTTATAATCTGCCATGATATCTCCTTGTATAACTTCATTAAGAAAATATTGATTATTATATATAAGACAATGTAAAGTTACTGGTATTCTTCAGACATCTATATGACCCATCATCCCTCAAGTGAATCATCTGATAATCTGTAGTTAATTATTAACAATTCATTTTCTGAATCCCTGGAACTTCAAATAAAGATTTTAATTCATTTATTTTATAATAAGCATTTAATGCTGAAATTCCAAAGATAAAGTTGGTCCTTTATAGCTGTGGGTTCCACAGCTGTGGATTCAGTCAACTGAGGGTTGAAAATGTTTCTTAAAGAATTGCCTCAGTGTTTAATATGTACAGGCTTTTTTTCTTGTCATTATTCCCTAGGTAATATATGATAGCAACTATTTACGTGGGCTTTACATTGCTTTAAGTCTTGTAAGTGCTCTAGAGGGGCTAATACACCCGCAGCCATACCACTGTGGCCTCCAATCCCGTCAGATCTCAGAAGCTAAGCAGGGTCAGGCCTGGTTAGTACTTGGATGGGAGACCACCTGGGAATACTAGGTGCTGTAGGCTTGGGAGAAGGACCTGGCAACCCCCTCCCAAAAATCAACCTGCCATTGAAAACCCCATGAATAGCAGAGAAGCACTGACAATAGTGTTTCATCTGTTGTACATAGGGCCGCTATGAGTCAGACATCAACTCCAAGGCACCTAACAACAACAGTGAACACATAAGGTGTATAGCGGAATGACTGGTAAATAGTAACCACTCTACATTAACTATTACCTCCTGATACTTCCCATGGTCCTTTGAGTAGTTATATTACAAGTAGTTAAGTCCACAAGTAAACCCAACCAGTTCCACCATTCTCGACAGCCTGAAGGATCACACAGCAATGACATTACCTTTTAATTTTTAATATTCAGTCCATCTCGGTTTCATAAATCCACCCCTTTGCATTCCCCAGAGTTGAAAGCATGTCCATGAGGTTGGAAGAAATCAACGAGAGGGAAAATTTCATGAAGACGTCCCTGCAGACCGTCGACCTCCGACTGGCTCAGCTGGAAGAGCTGTCGGGCAGAATGGTGAATGCTCTGGAAAACCTCGCGGGCATCGACAGGGCCGACCTGATCCAGGCGCGCTCGCGGGCTTCCTCGGAGTGCGACGCGACTTTCCTGCTGCGGCAGGGCAGCATCAACAGCGCGGACGGGTACAGCTTGTACCGCTACCATTTCAACGGGGAAGAGCTGCTGCAGGAAGACCCTGCTGTCTGCACGCCCGCGGGGACCGGGTTGCGCAAAAAAGCCCACTCCTTCCGCCTGAAGGAGGAGAGAGACGCAAAATCGCACCTCGCCCCAGAGCGCCCCAGCCCCCCGGCGACCCCAGGCCGCAGTCGCCTGGCCGTGGGAGACTCCAGGAACCCATTGGAGCCCAGATTGGGTCCAGGCATTGGGGTTTCCACTGACGGCGAGGACAGGCAGGCCGACCCTAAAAGAGAAGAGACGGCTTCCCCGAGCTCGACCCCAACACACGCAAGGCAGGGAGGGAAGTTAGATTTTCCAAGCCCTCAGCTCACGGTGGAAACCGAGATGGAAGGCATGATTTCCTGTCCCCTGGACGAACCCAAACTCGCGCGCTCCTACCCCAACGACGCGGCCCGCACCTACAAAACCATGAAGTCCAGAAGCTTCGTCTACTCCGAGGGGAGAAGGGTGGTCGGCGGGATCAACAACTGGGGGGCCCAGGACCTCTCTGTCGTGGACCAAGCCTGGGCCTCCACCCTTCACCAGTGGACCACAGAGTGGAAATGTCAGGTGCAAAAGATCACGCGCTCCCGCAGCACGGACATCCCTTACCTCGAGGCCGAGGCCGCGGGGCCAGGCGCGCAGACGGAGCAGGGGGCAGATGTGGAAGACGAGGGGTCTCTCTCTCAGAGGGTCCCTCCCATCCCTCGATTGTCCCTCACGGTCACAGACAGTACCGGGAAGGAAAACTTACTGTCTGTGAAGCCACACCAAACTTTGGGGTTTCCGTCTCCGAGGTCAAGAAGTTTACACGGCCACCCTAGGAATGTTAAACCCATCCAGGGCAAATTAGACCGACCCGGACTGGCCAGCAGTGTAAATAACTTGGTGGTTGGGTCTGCAGTTACGACTGATGAGCAAAAGGTCGAGGAAGAGAAAACTTCCACAGAAACTGAATGCTAACATGTTGCTTCTTTGATGATTATTTCTTCCTCCTCCTCTTCTTTCCTCCTCCTCCTCTTCTTCTTTCCTCCTCCTCCTCTTCTTCTTCTTTCCTCCTCCTCCTCCTCCTCTTCCTCCTCCTCTTCTTCTTTCCTCCTCCTCCTCCTTCTCCTCTTCCTCCTCCTCTTCTTTCCTCCTCCTCCTCCTCTTCTTCTTCTTTCCTCCTCCTCCTCCTCTTCTTCTTCTCTCCTCCTCCTTCTTCTTCTTCCTCCTCCTCCTCCTTTTCCTCCTCTCCTCCTCTTCCTTCTTCTTTTTCTTCCTCCTCTCCTCCTCCTCTTCCTCCCCCTCCTCCTTTTTCTTTTTTTTAAATGAAACCCAAACCACAAATGGGGGCCATCTTGGCCGTGTAAACATGCTCTATTTCTGGAAATGCTTTCATTTGAAAATGTTGGAAAGTTGGACCTAATTTCCATTTCAGTGTGCTATGCTTCAAGTAGTATTTTGTTAGCACATGCTAGTAAAACTGAGTTGATTTTAGCTGGAGCAGGATGGAATGAAAGTGGCACTATGTCCATGGAGATAAATTGGTTAATCAGTACACAAGATTATACCATCTCTTTATTTCTGAGGACCACAAAATAGCCTAACAAATGCCTTTCGGAATGTAAATCACCCTGTGTCACTCACGGAGTGAGCAACTATGTAAGAAAGAGAAAGAGAAATGGAATGTGAAAAGTGCAAGAAAAATACAATTAGGAGGTGCATGCAGTAGAAAGTAGCCAGACATATGTTCTTATGAGGAGTTTTTGTTTGCTATGTGTTTTAATGTTTTTAAATTACTCAATGGAAAAAGTGCACAGCTGTATCAGATATCACACTCTAATAATTTAAGGTGACCTAGAGTTTTGTTACTATGTAAGAATAAAGCACTCACTATGCATTTTTCTTGCCTCATAGACCTCAGTGTTGTTGTTAGGTGCCCTCAAGTTGGGTCAGACTCATAGCAACCCGATGTACAACAGAACCCAAAACTCCCCAACACTGTGCCATGCCTGGCACTATGTCAATGCTTCTCTGCTACTCATAGGGTTTTCAATGGCTGATTGTTTTCGGGTTTGCTTTGGGTGTGGATCGCCACAGCCTTCTCCCATTTTTGCAGTGCTGGGGATTGAACCCAGGGCCTCAGAGAGTGCACAGCAGCGCTCTACCAACTGAGCTAAACTGCGGCCCGTAGTCCTCAATAGGAAACACAAGTTAATTGCACCTCTGTTGAGGTGCTCACTTGTGCAAAGCTGCAGATGAAGCCTAAAGGATATACGTTCAAGAAGCACAGAGATGGCTCAAGGCTGAGAACGCAAGGCGTATGCTTCAACTTGAGGCTGGAACAGTCAAAGCCAAACAAAAATATAAAGATGGATTTCTAATAAAGCAAATCTCATTTGGCAATAAAAATTAAATTGCAATCAGGACATCCTGCCCAAGCCAGAGTGTCTTCTGGTATGTCCAGAGGACAAAGGAAAGGTTTGAGGTTTTATGGCAGAGAAATCTACACAAGCTTTCTTTCTTTTTTTTCTTTCTTTTCCGCCCCCAGTACTGGGGTGTTGAACCCAGGGCCTCATGCATGCCACGCAAGCACTCTATCACTGAGCTGCACCCCAGCCCCATTTTTATTTTTTATTTTGAGACAGGAGTCTCACTAAATTCCACAGGTGGCCTCTGGCCTCAAACTCTCTACCTGAGTGATCATAAAAGAAAGTTCATTGACGCTCTAGCTCTGAGTGCCAGTGGAGGCAGTTCCTATGTAAAGCTAGTCTTAGGGTCTCGGTTGCCAGTTTCGTCAGTTGCTAAGCCACAATAGTCTTAAAGCCAGGGTAGCCTGTTTCCTCGGCTTGGGTCTGTGAGCTAGTTCCTGGAGCAGGTGTCTGTCACCTGAGGGCTTCCCTTTCTTTCCCATGGACACTTGACCTCATTTTAATGTAGTGTGTCACAAGCGATTCCATTCTGGACAAGGAATTTTTGCCAAACATACACCTGTCACAGTACTAGGATCCAGCTCAGGAGTCAGGGAGTGGAAGGCAGCACCATGTGGGAATTTTAAAGGCCACCCTACCACTACCACTCTAACTATGCCAAAAAAAAAAAAAAATTCAAAGAAAGGGGTATGCGGAGGTTAAAGTTAGACCCTGGGCCTCCACACCCCCAAGGGTACCTCTTCTGAGGTCTCAAGGGGTCCATGGAGCCCATAGAGGGCCAGCGTCCCACCTGCAGTCCCTGACAGTTCACCCTCTGGCCCAGCACCTCACACTTGGAAAGACCCGTTGGGTAGGGCATCCAGAAACTGATGGGGGAAGGACGGGGCCGTGTCACACAGAAAGAGGTGAGGTTGGGTAAAACAAGAAGCCCCTCACCTCCCTTCTCATCTGGGGCACAGACTGTTAACACCACCATCACGCGGCAAGGGAGGAGAGACAGAGACAGAGAGGGAGACACAGAGAGGGGAGGAGGCTGGGGCGGGTTCCCACCCTGGGGCTCACAGGAGTCAGGCCAAAGGTCGTGATTAGGCAAGACCATATCTATGCGTGTTTGACATTTTTTCAACACTGAGAATTCCATAGCCTGCAGTCCCTAACCTGGGTGGCTTTATCGATCATTACCAGGTGAGGGTTTTTGAAATTCAATAAATGATGCTATTCATCTAGTAAATAAAACTGTTATTGGCAATCACCGTAGCCAACTATTTAATGTAGCCAATCCTGCTACCTGTGTGCATTCAACACAATGCTGAACCCTTTACATTTGATCTCATTCCTAAATCTTTCTTTTTGGTAACAACAGCCACCACCACCACAACAAAAGTTCAGCTTTTTATCATGCCCCAGAAAAAAACAGAGCTGGGGTTTAGCTCAGTTGGTAAGTAAAACGCTGCTCTGCACTCTCCAAGGACCAGGTTCGATCCCCAGCACTGCAAAAATGGGAGAGGACGTGGCAATCCACTCCCAAAGCAATCCTGAAACAGCCATTGACAACCCTATGAGGGTCGCTATGAGTTGGATCTGCCTCGACGGCACCTAACAACAATCTCTCCTACCAAAGCGTTGGCTGAAAGAGACTTCTTTCTAAGAAGCCTAATATTTTCTAAGGATATTTGTCTCACAGATACAAAAAAGTACATTCTAATGGAGGAATTTCAGAACCTGAGGCAGGCCACTATTCTCTTTTTCTGGCATCCTTACCCTGTACCATGTGACCATTTCTCTACTTTATCAATATATTGTTGTTGTTGTTGTTGTTGTTGTTGTTAGGTGCCATTGAGTCAGTGTCCGACTCAGAGTTGACCCTACATACAAAAGGCGAAACACTATTGTCAGTGCTTCCCTGCTATTCATAGGGTTTTTAATGGTGGATTGTTTTTTGGGAGTGGGTTTCCGGGTCCTTCTCCCAAGCCTACAGCACCTGGTGTTCCCAGGGTGTCTCCCATCCAACAATTAACCAGGCCCGACCCTGCTTAGCTTCTGAGATCTGACGGATCGGATGCCATAGGGCTATGGCTACAGGCTATCAACATATTACAACTCAAATATTGAGGGTCTCATGCAGAGCACTGTGCCCGATTAATTTTCATGACATTAGGACATTTTAAATTATTACATTATTTTTCCCAATGTCATCACAATTTTGTCTAAATATGGGCAACCAAATATCAGGAACTAATATCCATTGTAATCAAATCTAACACTATCAAGTACATTAAAATAAGAACACTACATATGTTCAAATCATTTAATATGGAATTGTATTAGTAAATAAGTACAAATTCTATTTCTAGTCTATGTAAAGCGTACTAAGTAATATGTTGTTGTTGTTGTTAGGTGCTGTAGAGTCGGTATCCGACTCATAGCAACCCTCTGTACAACAGGGAAACACTATTGTCAGTGCTTCTCTGCTGTTCATAGGGTTTTCAATGGCAGATTGATTTTTGGGAGGGGGTTGCCAGGTCCTTCTCCCAAGCCTACAGCTTCTGGTGTTCCCAGGTGGTCTCCCATCCTGGTACTAACCAGGCCCGACTGCTTAGCTGCCGAGATCTGACAGGATTGGATGCCACAGGGCTACCACTGCAGGCACTAAGTAATATAGTAAGATTTTTTTTTTCCCCCAGCACTTGGGCACTGACCCCAGGGCCTTATACATACTTTGTAAGTGCTCCACCCCCAGCTTCTTTTTTATTCTTTATCTCAGACAATGTCTCATTAAGTTATACAAGCCGCCTTTTGCCTCAAACTTGCAATCCTCCTGCCTCCACCTTCCAGGTTGCTGGGATCACAGGCATGCACCACCATGCCCAGCTTATGAAGAAAGCTTTTATTCCCATATCCCCCAAACTCTCGCATTTCCATAAATGAGTTATAATATGATATTTGGTATAAACCAAGCTATTTTTGGATTTCGATCTATGTGAATTAAGGACTCAAACTACCAAAAGATCACATTTTAATTGTTTCTTTGCTTTGAGATTGTATGAATGTTTAAATTCTGAATATATTTTACTTCACTAAAAAATTTCAGTGGCTTTCCACAACTCAGGTTTCACGTGTTAAAATTAAATTGTTAGTGCTGTCATATACTTATTCCATATCAAAAATGCATTTTTTGTTGAATACATTGGAAATAAAAAGGAACGAAATCATCCTTTAAAAAGACTTGTCAAGAAATTTTTATCATGATAACTAACACTGTATAATGAACAATTCCCAAACCAGTGGGTTTAAATTGCCCACTCGATTAAGCTCATGGAATCTGTGGGTCAGGAGTTAAGACAGGGACAGCAGGCTATCACCACCCAGATTTGAAGTGTTTGTCGATTTCCAGGGTGTCAATGCTTCTGTCAACTTCAAACTACCAATGTGGCACCCCCAAATCTAGAAGAGGGAAGAGATACTAACAAATGCCTCTTGTAAGCCAGCACAGGCTGGTCAAACAGGTTTCCCCTCCTTGGGATTTGGGGGTTCACCTGGGAAGACTTAGTGTCTTGAGGTAACTCAACAATTAGTGCGCGGAATCATCTCAAGATACCTTGACTCAGCTGGGTGTGGTGGCGCACGCCTGTAATCCCAGTGGCTTGGGAGGCGGAGGCAGGAGGAGCGCAAGTTCGAGACCAGAGGCAGTCTGCATAATTTAGCGAAAAGCCTGTCTCAAAAAGTTAAAAAATGGGTTGGGGGTGCAGCTCAGTGGTCCAGCACTTGCAGAGCATGCAAGCCGGAGGCCCTGGGTTCAACCCCCAGTACTGAAAAAAAAAAAAAAAAAAGATATCTTCACTCAAATGTCTGAAAACTGAGGCTGGTTTATAGTTGGGATCCCCTGTCAATACAGAGCACCTAGACATGGCTTCTGGGGGTGGGGGGTTCAGTGTCTTCATGGCAGGGCAGCCTCAGAGTTACCAGATTTCTCCAAAAGTCAATGCCCCACGAAGCAGGTCTCCGAAAGTGAGCGTCCCATGAGGCAAGGAGGAAATGTCATCATTTTTTATGACTTGTCATGCAGAGTCGCTTCCATTACACTCCCTTGGTTACAACTGAGTCACTAAGACCAGCTCAGAGTCCAGGGGAGGGATTGCATATGTTGTTGTTGTTAGGTGCTATGGAGTCAGGCCTGACTCATAGCAACCCTGTGTACAACAGAAGAGAGGAGGCACTGTATTTGACAGTGCTTCTCTGCTGTCCACAGCGTTTTTGATGGCTGTTTGTTTGGTGATAGTTTTGGGAGTGGGCTGCCAGGTCCTTCTCCCATTTTTGCAGTGCTGGGGATCGAACCCAGTGCCTCAAAGCACTCATAGCAAGCGCTCTACCAACTGAGCTAAACCTCTGCCCTGGGATCCTATATGTTGTTGTTGTTGTTAGGTGCTATCAAGTCACGTCTGACTCATCTCTACCCTCATAGGGCTTCCAATGGCTGATTGTTTCGGGATTGCCTCGGGAGTGGATTGCCACATCCTCTTCTCATTTTGTGGTACTGGGAATCGAACTGGAGACCTCAGAGACTGCAGAGCAGCACTCTAGCAACTGGGCTAAATCCCAGCCTGGGATCCTATATAGGAGCATGTTAAAAACTTTTCGTAGACATGGTTTACCGTCACCATGCCTGCAAGTCATTATGGTTGTATCATCTGCATGTTCTTTAGCACCGCAGTCTTATCTTTTTTTTTTTTTTACGTTCTTTTAGATCTGTATTAATCTGCCAATTGCCCCTTTGTCCCTTCTTTCTCTTACAATTTATCTGTAGAAAAGCCTGGGGCATTGTCTCACAAAGCTCCCTGTAGTCTCAATCACCCCTGTTGGCCACTCCTGAGCATTTTGACGTGTCCTTCTGATTGGGCACCTTGGCAGGAGGACTCGCAGGCTTATGTGGCCTGAGGCTTGATGCCTTTGGTAAAGTAGTCCTGCTTGACCATCAAGAGCAATTAATGTTCAATGCCTATATTGCTTCATTCGCAGGAGGCTGAACGCTGTAATACTTGGATTCTTTTTTTTTTTTTTTTTTTTATTGGTTGGGATACTTCTTAAAGAGATGATTCCCTTTATCTATTCGTTGGGTACACAGCAGCACAGTTCACACTGAAAAGCGGGACTCATGACTGATTTTTTCCCATTTATTTGCCACTTTTCGAAATAATGACTCGGTTCTCGATCCAAAAGTGACTGGTAGTTCAGTTTTTTTAAATACCCTGTGATCTTATAGATTTCAACTCATGGGATGTGTTTCAACCCATTGTAATTATTATCCTCTCGCGTTTTCTTTCTTTGAGTTCTTTAAATACGCTACTCCCTTTTCTTCTGGCGTAAGTGCTGGTGCCAAAAAGTCTGATGACAATCTCGTTTTCTTTCACCTAAAAGCCACTTGCTTTGTCTGTCTGGAGGCACAAAGGAATTTTCATTATTTGTTCTCTTTGAAAACCACTAGTTTTGAAGAATATATCTCAGTGCTGGTAATTCTAGATTAATATCCTCAGGTATAATGTGTTCTCCCAATATGAAGTTTCAAATACATGATTTTTTAATGTCAAGGAATGTCTTCTGAACTATAGTTTGGAGTGGGCTGGGGTTTAGCTCAGTTGGTAGAGTGCTGCTCTGCAAGCTCCAAGGCCTTGGGTTTGATCCCCAGTGCCGCAAAAATGGAAGAAGGCTCTGGCAGCCTACTCTCCAAACAATCCCCAAATCATCAGCCATTAAAAACCCTATGAGTAGCAGAGAAGCACTGACAATAGTGTTTCACCTGTTGTACATAGGGTCGCTATGAATCAGATACCAACTCGACGGCACCCAGCAACAACAATAACAAAGAAAACTTGAATGGCAAAACCCAATCACAGAATAAGTATGCAAGTACAAAAAAAACCCCTGCAAATTGCTTGAAGATGGGTTGCATGAAAAAAAGTCCATTTAAAGTAGAGATATAAGCAAATATTATTTTGTAAACACGAATAATACAACAGAATTGACGTGTTAAAGTACAACTATATGTTACTTAAACAGGTTAACCAGAAAGATCAGTCGGGTTCTGAATCCAGGTTATTTTCAGAAAGAGCAACTTTCTGGAACTTTGCTCCAATTTTTTTTTTTTTTTTGATGTTAGCCACATTAGCAACATTTTATCCGTATTACTGTGATTTGTATGGCCATACCAGAGGTCCCCTGTGACATTAATCATAAAATGCTGGATTGGGGTTTTAGTCTTCAAAGTCTAAGGACATGTAAAATCACCGTCCACCTCACCAAAGGCTACTCCAGCTCCGAAATACGGTAAGAGTCTAGAAATGCCCTGCGCTTGACAAGCTGAAGTTCTTTGCAAGGAACCTGGGAGATTTTCCATTCTACTTCCTATTGAAGTCCCCCACGGCGCTAGGGCCTGACCTTTGCAAGGCTTTTGATCACTCAGGGGCTCATGGGCATCTTTACACGTGAGGATGGGCAAGGAAAGAAAAGGCAACTTGCTTACTACCTTTTCCACATTAAGGTTTAACAAGGGTAGAAATGAATGATCTAGGTAGGAATTAATGAACTCAGCGGAGGAGTCTGGATTTCTGGTTAGTGTCACCTTGCGCCAGACTCCGCATCCCCTGGATAACAGCAGCTGCTGGGAGGACATTGCTGTCGCAAAGTCGAGCAAAGACAACTGCACTGGAGATGGGAGAAAACCTTTTCCGGGCGTGGGAGCGCTGCAGGGGGATTTGCCACGGGCAGCGCGGCTCCCGCTGAGCATCCGAACCCGGTGCCCTTTGATTGCACGGGTGCTGGCGCCGCAGACCACCCCCAGACCACCCCCAACCCCTCAGTGTGCAGACTGCGTCCGCCCGACTCCAGGCTGCCTAAGTGGCTTTCCCAGCCCCGCGCTCCTCCCGCAGGACTTCAGAAGCAGCGCTGGTTCACGCCGGGTGACGATCGAGCCGCCGTCGAGCGCGATGTCCAGCGAAAAAAGCGGGTTCGGAGGACGATCGCTGCAGCTGGAACCCTCCGCGGCCGGCTGGGGCGGCTTCGCGCCGCCGTCTGACCCCCGCGAGCCGCCGTAGCCTCCGCGCGCCGCGTGATCCCTGCGGGCCGCCGTCCCCACGCCGCGCTCCAAAATGGCGCCCGCTCCGCGCTCCCCCCGGCACGCCGTCTGAGGCCCCGGCGCGGCGCTCGCGTTCCGGTGCCAGCGCGGCCTCGCGCGGCGGGCGGGCGGCGAGGCGGGGCGTCGGGCGCCTTCCGGGGATGGGCGGCGGCGCCCGCGTCCGCCCCGCGCTGCCCCGGCTCCTCCCGGCTCGGGCGGGCGCCGCGCCGAGTCCCCGCCCGCCAGCCGGCCGCGCTCGGGGCCTGGGCAGTCGCGCCGCGAGCGCCGAGCCGGAGGCGGCCGCACCATGTTCTCGCTCAGGCCGCCCCGGCCCACCTTCAGGTCCTACCTGCTGCCGCCGTCGCCGCAGGTAACACCCGGGACCCCGGGGGCCCGCGCGCGAGGAACTTGCCGAACTGTTGCAGTCGCTAAGTGCCAGACCGCCGTCCGCGGCGTTCGCGCCCGGAGCGGGGCGGATTGAGCTCCCGCCTCGGCCGCCCGCGGTCCCCGCTCTGATCCCAGGTGGGGTCGCGGGGCGCCTTGTAAGAGGGGGGTTCCCTGTCCGCCCTCCACTGTGCATTCTGCGAGGCTGTGAGGCTGCGTGGACGTTTTTTATTGTCAGGGGATTGCGGGCAGAGTTTGGGAAGAGCTCGGTTAGGACGTGACGGGGTCGTGAGTGGGGGATCTGTGTCTGTCGCGCGTGTCATCGCTTAGGAAATTTGTTTTAGGGGCAGAGTGTGGATTTGGGTTGATTTTGTTCCTGTGTTTCAGACTGAAGATCAGGTCAGTTCGGAGCCGAAGATCAAAAAACTGGAGCCCGTCCTTCTGCCAGGTAAAGGTGGAGAGTTCCAACACACGCTTTAGCACCTGGGTTTGGGCTCAGGTTATTCCACCGAGTGGTATCACGTGCTTCCCTTTCCTCTTTATTTTAAACTTTCTCCGGTTAAAAAAATCTAACGAGTGAGGAGAGAAAAAGAGTTGGTTAGAGATAATTGATGTTTACTCCTGGAAGTTTAAAGCACGGTAGGAAATTGTCAAGAATATCCCTGCCTCCGCTGGGTGCGGCGGCTCACGCCTGTCATCCCAGCTGCTCGGGAAGTGGGGGCAGGAGAATGTCGAGACCAGAGGCAGCCAGTGTGACTTGGCATAGCTCTGTTTCAAGATTAAAAAAAAAAAATTAAAAAGCGGGGATTGTGAGATTAGCCGAGTGGCAGAGTACTTGCCGGAGGCCCTGGGTTCAACCCCTGGGGGGGGGGGGGGCGGGGAAATAATAAAGTACCACTACATCGTTTTCATTTTTGTCCTTCCAAATGTTCTTTTTGGGAAGAAGTATTTAGTTGCTTAGGCAGTGAAAGTATTTTTTTTGTCCTACCTGTCTGTTTGTATCTTAATGCACTCGTGATTAATAGTCAGATCATCATTTTAATGTAACACATTTTCATAGTCTGAAAGGCACTTTGTATGATGCCAGTGCCTCTGTGCTAATAACAAAACTTAGTGAACCTTGAATTACTTACGTGGCAGTCGTGTTTTGAAGTTGTCAGCTGGATTTGCAAATTTGCTTATTCCAGTTTAGAACGGGATTTCCTAGCAGAGGCGCTACTGACATTTGGGGCCAGATAATTTCTTGTTGTGCGGGGCTGTCCTGGGTTGACAGCATCCCTGGCTTCCACCTACTACTTGGCAGTAGTGCCCCATGCCCGGCCCCCATGCGACCTAGTCACTACAACCAAAATGTCCCTGGTAATTGCCAGGCTTGTGTGTGTGTACACACACCCCCACGCGCCTCTGGGGCAAAGTCTCCAGGCTGAAAATCACTGTTTAGAACAAGTGAACCTTAGAAACACAGGTAGCGACTGGTGGTACACAGGAGTTTAGTTTTAGAGCATATTAAAAAAAAATTATTTGATTAGTATTTTGAATTGTGTCACAATTATATAATGGGAAAAGTCAGTTATTTAATATGATTATTGGGGAAGTAGCCAGATACTTAGGAAAGCCTATTTTAAACCTGAAATATAGTCAAATAACAGTTTGTATGGCTACTGTCAACATTTGAAAATGTCAATCATTACTTTAAGCCACATTTAGTGAAATAAGTAGAATTTTGTACATAGTAACTGGAAAAATACAGGAACTTAAAAATTTCAGACATCAAATAGAGACAAACATGTTAAAAATGTCAACTTTTGTTTCCATCTGGTAGATGCTAAGTCATCAACTTTATTATGAGAGTTAATTATAAGTATTTCCCCAGTTTTGTTAGTGCCTTTGACCCAAGCAGTGTGTACTAATTACTAATCTTTTGTGCCTTTCCTCAGGGTGAGTAATAGAATTACTAAGTAACCCTAGCATGTTCCCTTTTAGTATTAGTCACTCCAGCCATTTAAAAGGCAGAAGTGGGAAACAGAATTCATCTTGAATGAGTGCCTGTGCCTGGTGAAGCTTGGCTTCCTTTCCTTTGAACTCTCATTCCCAATACTATGCTTTGGCAGTGAAAATCAACATTGTCTTAGCTACAGATGCTTGTTGTTGTTAGGTGCCATCCAGTCCGGTCTGACTCATAGTGACCATGTGTACAACAATCAAAACACTAGCCAATACTGTGCCATGCCCAGCACTGTGTCGTTGCTTCTCTGCTATTCATAGGGTTTTCAATGGCTCATTGTTTCAGGATTGTTTCAGGAGTGGACTGCCAGGTCCTTCTGATTTTGCAGTTCTGGGGATCAAACCCAGGGCCTCAGAGTGTGCAGAGCAGGCACTCCACCAACTGAGCTAACCCCCAACCTGACAAAGGCTAGTGCCTGATTTTTTTTTTAATTACCTTTTAAATGTAAAATATGAAAGTGTTACTATGTCAATAAACTTAAAGAATGTTCTCAGCAAAGGGTTATCTCTTCTTTAAAATTACTAGAAACTTGCTTTTCTACTTAGAAGTCAATTTTCTGAGAAATATTTCAAAGCCAGTTCCTGATTGCAGATGGTTTCCTTGTAGGAGTAGCAGCATCTGCCAGGCACGTTGACTCACACCTGTAATCTCAGTTACTTGAGAGGCTGAGGCAAGAGGATCACAGGTTTGAGGCCAAGAGCAGCCTGCATAACTTAGCGACACCCTGTCTCAAGAGGAAAAATGAAAAATGCCTTGGGGATGCAGCCCAGTGGTAGAGTGCTTGCAAAGTATGTGTAAGGCCTTGGGGTTAACCCCTAAATACCACACACAAAAAAAAAAAAGAAAGAAAGAAAGAAAGAAAGAAAGAAAGAAAAAGAGAAAAGTAAGAATAAACAAAAAAGGAGGAAAGAAAAGAAAAAATAACAGCACCTTCTTTTAGTTGCCCAGTAAGGAATTCTCTGACCGGTGGTAATTTTTATTGCATTGACTCTCGTGTCACATCTAGAATCTGTAGATGCATACGACAGCTCTGTCTCCCGGCACATTGTTTGCTCCTGACTTACCCTTACAGAACCCTGAGCCAGTCCTGAGTTTCAGTGTCTTTTGCCCCCCTTGCTGAATGCTCCTGTTCTTACCTTCTTGTCCTGGCCTTCCGCTGCTCTTCCTAGATATGTTCTGTCTGCCTACCCCGTTGTGGTCTCCGTTTCCTGCTTTACCTCTGCCATCCCATCTGTGACTACCACCAGCACCCCTGTTGCCCCTACTTTGGCCTCCAGCCTGCTACTGTACACATGTAATGTGGAGGACAAGTAGATTGTAAGTGAAGCAACCGTGATCTAACCACCTAGCCGAGAGTGGCTGAGGATGTAGCTCAGTGGTAGAGCATGAGCTTAGCATGTACAAGGCACTGGGTTTGAGCCCCAGCACTGAGAAAAATAATAAAAGGAAAAAAAAATAAGTCCAGAAAAACCATAAAGACCTAGGCTAAGACAGGGCTTTTACTAAGAGGGCTTGAAAAATATCATTTCGATTTTTCCTTGTAGTCAGAAATGAAGAGAAAGCTTGGCCGAGTCACCTGTGGCTTTACCCAGCACTCAGAACAAGAAGTAATTGTTCGGAGGTATTATATCGCATGCTCTGCTTTGGCATAATGCCTCGCGTCCAAGGATATCCTACTTCAGCTGCCCGAAGTTTGAACTTCTAATTCAATAAGCAGATGGAAATTGGAACACAAAATCAATTGTTTATTTGTGGGCAGGCACCACGTGTTCTGTTGGAACTTAACAAGGCTACATTTAAAATGATCATCGCTTATTAGGTCAGGAAGATGGAAGAAAATGACTAGTAATTTAATTTCTTTTTTTCCCAGTAATCTTACTTTAGTAGTTTTTTAGTGTACAGCTTAATGAGTGTCATTAGGATGTTTCCATACATTTGTGTCAGGGTACATGGCTCACGTTCACCTCCCTCTTTACCCTCTCATGACCCCTGCTCCCCAGCCTCTCCCTCCCCACCAGTGGTCCCCCTTCTACTTGCATGTCTTGCTTGTGTGTACCTCTATAGCTGTCTATCTCTATTATCTATATATACATCCAGATTTGTAATGTAATCTAGATTGTGGCTTATGTTAGTAATTTTCAGCTTTCCTAGTTCATGAAGTTTCTTGAGATGGAGATGGTACCAGATCCAGCTTTGTGATCCTGATGTCTAGCCTACTGCCTGCAATGGGCTAAACACTGAGATATTTACTGAGTGAATGCCTCAATGCATGAACCATTCCACTGCTTTTAGAAAAGAAAATGTGAGTTTTAAATGTGTGAATGTGTGTATGTATGTATGTTTATGGCCAGCAAATATTCATGAAGGGCCTGTCATGCTAGAGTATGCTCAGGCCTTTTTTTCATAGCTGCTGGCCTGGTGGCCTGGTTGAGTGAGCATGTGAACGCTTCCTGGGTGCCAGACTCTAGATGGGGAAAGTGCTGGGGGTGGAGCGAACCTGTGGTGAACCCGCATCAGAGCAGGGCCCAAGCTAAGCTTCCTGCTTCCTGCAGACAAGGTAGAAGATTGTGACCTGGGTCAGTGATTCCCAAATTCCAGCCAGGGCTTAGCACCAAATCCACATGATGTTTGCGAGGGCAAGTTTTATCTGTTATCTGATCGCTTGCTTCCTTATTGGTTGGTTGGTTGGGACAGCTTATGATATTGTCCAAGCTGGTCTCGAACTCCTGAGCTCAAATGATCTTCTCACTTCAGCCTCCCAAGGGCCAGGATGATAGGCACATGCCACCATGCTTGGCTAGATGATGTTTTTTGCTAGCCTTGGTCAAAATGAGAAAATTTGGAAGCTTTCTTTCAGAAAGCTGAATTTATTTGATTTAAAGAATTATCCTTGTTCTGACATCATGTCTTTCTAACTGATTTGATAAAGACATATTCTTTTGCTAAATGATGATGATGGTAGCCTTGGCTTTAAAAACGTTTTTAAGTTAGCAAAATATGGAGTCAAAAACTTTATATTAGTTATTTTTGTGTATAGACCTGGTTTTTAATCTAAACTAGAAATCACAGAATGAGAGTCTTACGATATTATAGATACAATTTAATTTACCCTCCTACAGAGAAGATCAGGTTATTTTGTCTGCCTAGGAGGCCTCTTACCATCTTCCAAAAAATGCACCCTCCTTTTCTTCACCAGTTCTGACCCAACTCCTCCTATCCTTGGTGTGGCCAGTGGGTATCAGAACCCACCTGGGACTGCGAGAGTGGACACAGCTGTGTTTCTGGGTATTTCAGGTCAGGACGAAGGGAAGAGATCCTTCTTAGTAATGCTGGCAGCAGCCACAGTTCCAAAAAACCTGTCCGAAAGACTGAGAAACCCTGGGGAGTGTACTGATAGCGTTTAGGTCTCTGAGTTTACTTGTCCTGAGGGCCTGAGTTTACTTGTCCTGAGCTAGCATAAAAGCCACAGGATTCTCCCATATGCCAAGCTAGTTCCAGGTATGTTCCCGGCCAGCTAAAGTGTGAGTTTATCTTCATTTGACAGGCGAGAAAAATGATAGTTTGCAGAGGTCAAGTAACGTGCCCCGTGTCGCACAGTGAGCGAGGGCAGCGGCAGCGTTCTGCACCCTCTGCCAGGCTGTGCCTTTAGCCTCTGAGCAGCACAGCTTACCTGGCTCAGGATGACGTGAGGGGACAGATTTATGCTTTGGAACGGTTCAGGGCGGGTTGGATGTCAGCCCAGAGAGTTGTCTAGTGAGGTAAAAAGAGCTCTGTCCTCAGCCCTGCTCTTTCACAGCAGTGACAGATTCTGCCCCAGCTCAAGGAGGAACTCTTAAGACAACTTCAGCTGCCAGAAAATGGGATGTCGTGAGAGGCAGTAGACTTCCTGTTGCTGGCTGTGCGGAGGCAGAGGCGGGTGCAATGCCAGCGACTTTGGGATGAGGATATGAGACGTGCAATGAGTGGGCCTTGATGGCCTCTGCTGTCTGCTGACCCCGAGGTGTAGTCTTCTTAAGGACCCCTGAGGTAGGAGGCAGGAGCTTTGAGATGTCAGGAGGAACCGTGACGAATCACTTTTGTGCAGCCAGGTACTGACTATGTGCTTGATGCTGCCTGGCGTGGGGATAAAAAGCTGGGGATCTGCCCGTGGACCACCTCAGTCCGCGGGGGACGTGCCTCCGTGGCTCAGAGGCAGGTACCTAATTGGGTCACATTGCGGGGAGCCCAGGGTGTCAGCAGAGGCTTCTCAGGAAGTGTTTGTTTTATGGATCTTGATGTCTGCTAAGCCTCAGTCACTGCTCAGAGGCTCTGGGTGAGCTCAGCTCGGTCCCCTCCTCTCTACAGTATCAACAGCACTCCCATTATTAACGGTTAGATCGATAGTGAATGCACCGATTGTCGAGTCTTTTGTAATCAGATCAGAGAAGCCTGCGACCGCAGACCATCTGAGAGATGAAGACAGCCATTGTGTCAGTGTCTTGTTTGTGTTTTACGTGTCCAGTGTTTGGACTGTTTACATACTGTGTCTGTTTTCCGCCTTTTCCTAAGTCTTTCTTCTTTAGTTGGATGATGAATCTCTCATAGGCAAAACAATAACAACCTCTCTTTGGACAGTTTATGTGATGCCGTTTCGAAGATAGGCCACTTAGGTGATTATAGACCAATTCTTACAGTGTTTTCATTCACAGATCTGTTGTTTTGAAAGACCAGAGGGTGGGTGTCAGACCCTGGGAGCCAGGAACAGTGTAACCCACTGTAGGGTTAGCCTTTGCCTGCGGAGCCTGAAGAATGGCTGCAGCTGCCCCTCTCTTAGGCTGCTCCTGCGGTCAGGCCAGGGTTTTGTTGCTTACCCTTTAGCTCCTCTCCAGTGGTGTGTGTGTGTGGCTTTCCACTGCTGCAGGAAACTCTTCATGAGCCTCCATATATAAAATCTTATTAAAACAGGATAAAATCCCAAATCCCTTACCGTAATTTGCTAAATAGCACTGCCTTGCTGGGGCTGGAGTTGGGCTCAGTTGGTAGTGTTAGCTCTGCATGCTCTGAGGCCCTGGGTTTGATCCCCAACATCACAAAAAGGGAGAGGGCCCTGGCAGCCCGCTCCTGAAAACAATCCTGAAACAATCAGCCATTGAAAACCCTGTGAATAGCAGAGAAGCACTGGCAGCGCTGGGCATGGCGGCGGCGGGGAGGGCTTCGTTCTTATTTACATAGGGTCTGTATGAGTCAGACCCAACACCACAGCACCTAACAACAACAACAACAACAACAACAAAACTACCTCGCTCACTTGGTGTCTGGGTGTTTCCCAACACCGATCCTTGCTTCAGTCAGGCCAGCTCTTTGCTGCCTCCCAGCACTGGATTCCTTATTTAGGCTTTGTGACTGTCGTTATCACTCCTTCTCTTCTATCCAGGTTTCATCCTGGTGTCTTCCTGAGGCCTGCACTGTAACCTTCCTCCTTCCTGCTTTGTAGGTAGCGCTTACTGGATATGGTACTCGGCATCTGCTTTTTTGTATTGTGTGTGACCTGCAAAGTCACGGTAATGGTGTCAGGATCAGTCATTTTATCTTCTACGTGGTTTCCATTTCCTGTAATCACTTTTTTGTTGTTGGATGCCATCGAGTTAGAGCCAACTCAGAGTGTTACCCAACACTGCCAGGCACATGATCTCTTTATGGTTGAGCCCAATGTTGCAGCCACTGTGTTTCTTCTTATTTTGAGTTGTGCCACTTCAACAAAAGGAGGTCCCAGGGACTTTTCTCCATTCCTGTCACTAAGGTTTGACTCTACTTTGAGGAGGCAACTCTTCCCAGTCATTTCTTGAATGTCTTCCAGCCTGGGGGCTGATTTTCTGGCACTATATCTGACAGTGCTTCTCTGATATTCACAGGGTTTTTCAATGGCTAGTTGTTTTGGGAGTGGGCTGCTAGGTCCTTCTCCCTAGTCTGTCTTAGTCTGGAAGCTCAGCTGAAACCTGTCCACCATAGCTGGCCCTGCTTGTATCTGAAATACCAGTAGCACAGCTTTTAGCATCACAGTAACACACAGACCCCCATAGCATGACAAGCTGACAGGCACATGGAGACAACTCTAGGCCATTTTAGTTCCTGAATGCATGTAAAACTAGCATGACCAGCTTGTCCCAATTTGCGCCAGACTATCCTGGTTTTGCTGCTGAAAGTCCCACATCCAGGCAAATCCTTCTGTCCCAATCAAACTGAAACAGTCACTCTTTTTAGAACTGGGTTGAATTGTGCTTTGGGCCTGTACACATTCCATAGGCTAATTAGCCACTGTGTGAGGTGAGACTTTGTCCAGTTTTGAAAGTTAAAATGTATAGGAGACTTGATTTCTGCTCATCAAGCATGCATTAACTTTGGTTGCATAAGGTATTATGGGAGATACTATGGCATTTTTTGGTCCTTAGGAAGTTAAAACCCTCCCAAGCTGTACCACTTAGAGAGCTATTATCTTTATATTTCCATTCTCATATTTCTTTATAGATGGAAAGGTCTTGAGAAAACCAACTTTGATAATTGCTCGACTCCTTCCCAGGCCTTCGTAGAAGCTCTTGGCCCATCTTCTAATCTAGAAAGTTTTTCTAGGATGCTTTTTGCTTATTCCACTAAAGCTAGTTTCCTGGTGCTTTATCTTCCATGAGGCTCTCCTGTAGCTTTCCTGTCACAGTCCCACTGTGGCTGACAGTACTGCACAGGTTGCTGCAGGGATGGATGCTGTGGGGGGTCCTAAGCCGTGTGAGCCATCCCTGGCACACCAGCCCTTAACCAGAGAAGAGGGCAGGAGTACCATCTCCATGAAAAGTCTGCAGCACCTGGAGTGGTAAAGCTTTTACTAAGCGATTCCCTTTCAGGGTCACTAATTTAAAATGTAAACACAGCGATCTCAGTGCTCTTGTGTTTCCTGTCTAGAAGAGGCCGCTTGTGTGTTGTTTTTCTTCCTTGTTTTAAGCTAGTGTTACAGCACATGCCTGTAGCTTGTCAGCTTCTACCGTTCTTTTTTTTTAAGTTATAAGCAGGTAACTTTTTTGTTTGTTTGTTTGTTTGTATGTATGTTTCTTGGCTTGCTTTTTGTGTATGTGTGTGTGATGGGGTCTTGCACTATGGCCTGGGCTGTCCTGGAACTCACTATGTAGACCGGGCTGCCCTTGCCCTCATGTCAATCCTCCTGCCTCAGCCTCCAGAGTGCTAGGATTACCGCCCAGCTTATACGCAGACAGCTGTTGGGTGAGACGGCAGCACGTTCTGCTGAGCACTGCAACTCCTTGGTGAGAACGGAGTCTTTTGACCTGACTCTGGTGGACACATTTCTGGAAGAAGGATTTTTATCCTCATCCCAGCTCTGTGTAGTCCTCGGGGCTAAGATTGGGCAGCAGCATGGCAGTTAATGGGCATCTGCCCTCCGATGGGAGGTGCCCAAGAGCATCTTTAAGCCTTGTTTCCTGTAAGATGGAGAGTTGTCACTTAAGTGACCGTCTCTGACACAGGGATTGGCAGATCTTCTCTATCAAGTGCCAGATAGGGAATGTTCCGGGCTTTGTGGGCCCGTAGGCCTGTGTTACAAGTACTCAGCTCTGCCAAGGACCTTACACAAAAGAATGAATGTGGCTGTGTTTCAGTAAAACTTTATTTACAAAAACAAGATCTGTATTTGGCCCACAGGCTGTGGTTTACCATCCTCTGGAATCATGAAATGCATCTTCCTATTCTTTGCCTCCTCTTTGCTACTTTCGCAGGTTGACATTTTACTTGTGCATTGGTAAGAGAATTAGATTTCTGGAGAAGAAGACGTATTGTGAGTGTGGGCCTCAAAAATAAAATTGGCGAGTGATACCAGTGCAGCCAGGATTCCCTCCATCTCTTTCTTCCCAGTATTACCTTTGCTCTCCTTCTCGGGAACCTAAAATCCTATGGTGTGGTGTGGTTTGGTTTTTTAGTGTAAACTTTAGCTTGAGTTGAACATCCATAAGAAAAATGTGTGACTCATAAGTGCTACAGCTCGATGAAGTTTTGTAACATTGTTTTGAAAGCCTTGTTGTGGCTGAGTTGGTGAGGTGAGAAAGGTGGTATAGCATGAGCCAATATTGGTTGCACTTTGTGAGCATTTGTTTTGTGTCAGGAAATCACTGTTACTGGAAGATATCCTGTGTCTCACCTAGGAATAACTAGTTCAGTTGTTTAAGCGAAGGGCCTCTTAAAATTGGCAACCAAGACCGCAGAGAGGGTTGAATATGTAGTAGCCCAGAATCTGATAAGGGAGGTGATAAGCTTTGTGTTTAACGAGCTATAGAAGGTTTAAGTTTTATATATATGAGTTATTTGGTGAGTTTTTATGTGTATTTTTGTAGTTCTAAGTTTTTTTCTCATTAGAGTCCAGTCAGGACCATACCTTGGATCTTGAGTTCAGTGCTGGTAACGTGGTCTGTGTCACTACAGCACAATGGCTCTTATGCAAGTGCAGGCAGCTGCCATGTTGGTGGGTCCCACCTCCACGGCCTCAACCAAGGCCTGGTGGAAAAACATTCTGAAAGCAAAGTTCCAGCTGTCCTGGACATGGAGACTTTGTTCTTATTTCCTAAACAATACTGTATGAGAACTATTTATGTAACCTTTACATGTTATTAAGTGTAAGAAGTAATATAGAGATGATTTAAAGAAAGTATATTAGTTCCTATGAAAATACAACTCCAACAATTTATATGACACTTGAGCATCCCATACGTCTTGGTATTTGTAGGGTCCTGAAACCAATCCTGTGGAAAATTTGAAATCTGAATGCTTGATTCTGAGTTCCACATTTGCTTCTTATGGTTTTAAGATCTGAGGGTCCCAGTCCCTTATCTCTGTGTTAGAGAAAACAATTTAGTCCCCAACCTTACGTAACTGTTAAAGGAGTCCGTTGGGACAAACATTGAGATTCCCCATTGTTCAGTTTTACTACGCTCTGGGCGTGTACAGGCAAGCAGTGGCAGTTCTGTTTGTTTCCCCCGCCCCCCACCAACTTCATAGACATTTACCCAAATAGCCCTTCCAGCACGCTTGGCTGCTTGGCCATGTTGAATTACTGGCCTCTGCTGTGTTTGGAACAGCTTCTGTCCGACTGGTTGTTATTGTCTGATAAACTAGAGATACTGAGCTGATTTCATTCATTTATTCAGCACTTACTGTGCACCTGCCATCTGCTAGATACTACTCTATGCCCTAAAGTTGCAGCATTTAATAGAAATTAGTCTATGGGGTATATATTCCTCAGTGTGCGGCAAGCATCAATCTTTTAAAAATGTATGTAAAACTGTAGCTGTGATGAGTGCTGGAGTTATGAGTGTGTGATGCTCTGGTGGGAGCGTTTAATCTATGCAGGAAGTGCCTTTTTTTTTTTTTTTTTTTTTTTTTTTTTTTTTTTTTTTTTTTTTTTTTTGGCAATCTAAGACACTAATTGGGCTAAAAGAAATGGAGCATGTTCAAAGACCCCACAGATGGAAGGGGTTCGCTCTGAACAAGGGATCCATGGAAGCCTGCTGTGGGTAGAGCAGTGAGGGCAGGGAAGATAGTGGACGTGGGCTGAGCATGCAGAGCCTGAGACAATGCGAAGGAGGCCATGGGAAGGATGGAAACTGACTCAAGGGGTTTGGGCCAGGAATTTGACATGAGCAGATTTGAATTAAATGCTCAAGTCAATGTTAGTGGTCTGTTTGTAAAACTAATCTTATGAATTCTTACGAACTATGAATAAAGTTATTCTTGCAACTTATATTTATTGTAGTATTTTTGTTAGAGGATTGTTTTGGACTATAGTTTCACTCTTCACAAATTGGCGGGTGTTGGGATGGTCAGCAAACAGGTTCTGTTCATCACTATTTAAAGACTTTTATAATGATAGAAATGGGCAAAGTAGGTAAGTACCCTAACTTTTCTACCCTTGTGGAGACTGATGGTTTAAAAATATTCCTGGCTCTAGTTGAGTTTTAGGTCTTAAATTAAGGTTTAATGATGATCAGGTTTTTTAAAAATTATAGAAAATTACTCTTTCCAAAAGCACATTATAATTTTTGGTTTCTTACATTTATTTGTCTGATCTTTCTTTTTAACTCAAACTTTATTTTAAAGTTTTATTGGCTCCTTAGTTATAATTTGAATGCAGAGTGAAATTTTATTTGGCTTTATGAAATATATTTTAAAATAAATCAAACTGAATGCTGGTTCTCATCTTTTACCAAAAGGATCATAGACACGGTTTGAGAGATCAAGTCACATTTTAATAAAACACAAAAATTCCATCAAGTCTTTCTCTGTAGGAGAAGATGTAATTTATTTTTTCTCCAGGATGACTTTTGGCAAATAAATAACAAGAGTTAGTCCAGTGGAAAGTAGAGAGCTCAGGCTCGGGTCAGCCTTTCCGTTCAGTCAGCTCAACCCCCAAAGCTCTTGTGCCTGTTTTTATACCTTGCAAATGGAAAATGCCACCCCGTGACTTGTGTCAGGAGGACACAAAGCCCTCACAGCACCGAGCACCTGAAGGCAGGCGGTGACTGTCCCTTCTTCCAGTCATTGTTCTTGTCATCATCAAACTGTGAAGCCCTCTTTCTAGATCACATGGTGACGGTCAGCATTTTATGGCATAGTTGTAGCTCATACAATGCCTTTTTTTTTTTTTTAGGAGAAATTGTGGTGAATGAAGTCAGTTTTGTGAGAAAATGCATTGCAACAGACACAAGCCAGTATGACTTGTGGGGAAAGCTGATATGCAGCAACTTCAAAATCTCCTTCGTCACGGATGACCCGGTGCCATTACAGGTGTGTTACATTTGTACACTGCTGAACTGGGTCAAGGCTTTGAAATTGGGTAGAAAGGGTCTGTTATCAGGTAAAAGCAGTGAACTATAGTTTACCAGAAGCTTTTTCTAAAGACTTTTATTTCTGAGCCACGTGTGGTGGCAGGCCTGTAATCCCAGCGCTCAAGAGGTCAGGCCAGGAGGATTGCAAGTTCAAAGCCAGCCTGAGCTACATAGCAAGACTCTGTCTCTCAGAAAAAAGAAAAAAGAGAAATAAAACTTCTAATAGATTTTCTGCTCTAGAAAGACCGGTTTTGTTTTGTTTGTTTTTTCTTTTTTTTCTGTTCTAAAACTTGCATGTGAAAATCAGGTATATTACCCATTAAAACCTGATAACGTCGGATCCCCTTTTCCTTTATTACTTCAGGGCAAGTTTATCCAGAACTAGACATGCAAATATTTGCCTATGATTTATCATATTACGTTTTTGGGGTATTATAGTGGTATTGTGGTGTGTGTATTAATTTCCTTCTGTTAGAAAAAAATACGAGTAAAAAGATAAAGTGTACATATGTACACCTTATATTTTTTTTTTCTACACTTGCTTTACTATGAACTGTGTCCTATGATACTATATCCCTAGAATGATCCTTGCTACAGAGGCAAAAGTTTTTTGTACTTTTTTGAGATGCTGTTGATGTTGTTAGGTGCCGTCAGGTCTGGTTCAACTCATAGTGCCTGGCACTGTGTCAGTGCTTCTCTGGTATTCATAGGGTTTTCAATGGCAGATTGATGTATTTGGGAGTGGGTTGCTGGGTCCTTCTCCCAAGCCTACAGCACCTGGTGTTCCCGGCCGGTTTCCTATCCAAGGACTAACCAGGCCCCACCCTGCTTAGCTTCCAGGATCTAAGGGGATCGAATGCCAGGGTGGTATGGCTTTAGGCTTTTTAGAAATAGTAGTCATGATTTGTTGAAAAAGAATTAACATAAACATAATTTTTTTTATTTCAGAAGTTCCATTACAGGAACCTTCTTCTTGGAGAACACGATGTCCCTCTAACATGTATCGAGCAAATTGTCACCGGTATGTAGTCTTCTTCATATACTGTCTCTGAAGTTGAGCCTGGGCCTGTTGGTACATGCTTGTAGCCCCTACTATCTCGGAGGTGGAAGTGGGAGGATCCTTTGAGCCCAGGAGTTTGAGGCCAGTCTGGGTAACATAATGGGACCTAATCTCAAAAAAAAAAAAAAAAAAAAAAAAAATGGGTCTCTAAAACTGGACTCCACTCTGAAAGTGTTCCTTGAAGAGTCATACCTCTCAAATACTTGATTTGGAATTCTGTTTCTCCACGTTTACTGTTACTTTTTTATTTGTTCGTTTGAATTTGAGTCCCAGAAACATTAATGAGAGATAGAGAAGTCAAGAAATTATTTTAAAATGGAGATGCAGAATGTGTACAATTTTTAATTTGTAAATTTATCCTCTAAATTAAAATTTTAATCATTAAATTTTTTGACAATCATGGTTTTATGCCAAGAATCTTTAAAAAAAAAAAAAAACTTTAAAAGGAAAATTGGAACCAACTCCCCAAAATTCTAGGGATTATAGACAAAAATGAAGATTATGATATAGCAGCGTTTAAGAGGTTGATGCCTTTCCAGTGCTCTTCACTGCAAATTTGTTGAAGTGTACAAAAGTGAGTTACAAGAAAGAACTTTGACACCACTTTTTACCTTTATTTCTTTTTTCTTGTTTTAGTAAATGACCACAAGAGGAAGCAGAAAGTCCTAGGCCCCAACCAGAAACTGAAATTTAATCCAACAGAGTTAATTATTTATTGTAAAGATTTCAGAATTGTCAGATTTCGCTTTGATGAATCAGGTCCTGAAAGTGCCAAAAAGGTAATACGGTTATTTGATCTGGTTCTGGGTTCTGTACTGTATTTACGAATTTCAGTTCTGTGTGGACATTTTCACTTCTCAATTGCTTAGATTTTTTTCTTAGGTGAAGTTGTTACTGGATATTTCTTAAGGAAAGTTAAAACCAAGGATATTAATAGAACTGTTTTCTTATGTAAGTTTTATGAGCTCCTAAGGTCCTGAAAAGCCTGCAGCCATAGCAGTATGGCTTCAGATCCCATTAGATCTCAGAAGCTAAGAGGGTTGGGCCGGGTTCGTACTTGAATGGGAAACTACCTGGGGACACCAGATACTGTAGGCTTAGGAGAAAGACCCAGCAACCTACTCCCCAAAATCAATCCACCCTCGAAAACCCTACGAATAGCAGAGAAGCACTGATAAGCGTTTTCCCTGTTGTAGAGTCGCTATGAGTCAAATACTGACTGGAGGGCGCCTAACAACAACAACAACAACAACAACAAGAGTCCTAAAGACTCTCATATGGAAATTAGCCTCTCCTTTACATTTTGACAATTACCAGCCAGTTTCGTTTTTGGTTGAAAAGTAGGCGATGTACTGGAGTTGAGGTTTGGTGAGGCTTTTAATTCTGTTCCATGGACCTTTATGAACAAACTGCAAGCTAGTCTTAGACTACATAAAAATTAGGTAAATGTGTAGTTACAGGAGAGGCCTAATAATTATTAGTGGTTTAAAGAAATCTGAATGCACTAATTTGAGTGATCCTAGACTGGGGCAGCTCAAAACCATGAACTTTTCAGTTGGGTTAGTTTTCTCCTGTCTTGCAGGGAGTATTTAGTGCCTGATCATGGAGTAAAATTCAAGGGCAGAAATCTCTCCTTCTTTGATTCTGTTTGGGCTGTGCTAGAGGAATGAAGCTGGTAGAGCTAATGCCCCTCTGCTCCTGGCAGATGAAGCAAATGCAGAAAGTATTAGTGGAATTTCCAGAAGAAAGCCTCCTCCCATATGTTGAGAATAAAGCAACAGTGTCTTAACAGATTAGGAATTTTCTTTCTCTTAGAACTGAAGCAGTCTTTATACCACCAAGGGCCCATTTGTTTTCCATGCTCAGTAGACCGATTGCAGTCAAATTCCTGCTGCTATGAAATGGGGCTGTTGCAAGGTCCTGAGGCAGCTGTCTCCATCTACTCTGGTGAGGAGATGGTAGATTGGCTTTTAGAAGGGGAACCAGTAGTTTCTTCACAGAAAGGCCTGCATGAAATGATTGAAGGTGTGTGACCGCTGGGTCCACTGAGCAGAGACTTGGGTCTGTGGCCAAATGTTTCCAAATACAGTGTGCATAGCCATCTCTTAGCGTGCTGCCTATGGAAAGTTCACCTGGATACTTTAAGGCTCTTTCCAGCTGTTTGATTCTGCTGTTTGTGGTTCAGCATTTTACCAATTTGAGATGCCCATTCTTACATAGAAAGACTTGAGAACTGATTAGGAAGCATACTATATGTAAAACAGTCACCAAGTTACTTTCTCAAATTTAAATACATCCTTGTAATATTGACCAAGACAGCAAGAACCAGCCTATGAAACTATGAAAACCTTATCTTCAGGCTGTGCAGCATTTCAAAAACAGAGACCCCACAGAACTTGTGAGCAAGATGGACTCACAATAGAATATTTTTAAGTAAGAAATCAATACAGGTGGCCCAGTATTATTTTAGAAAGTTGAAATCTCTTCCACTCTTTATTATTGCTTTCAGACAGCGTTACCTTAATAAATGGAAATCATGATTATTAGGTTTTGAGCCATCTGGAATCCTTGGTTATTCTTGATGTGTGAGGCTGTGGCTAAATTTTTCAAGATAGAAAGAAGGGTAAGATGCATTTTCTTTCTCTGAAGAGCACAAGTCTAGTTGGGAAGACGAAGCAGGGACAAAGGAACATTAAGTAACAGGATGGCATAGCAGCATGAAAGACCTTCCCGCACCAATGACTGGTTCCCAAGAGAACAAAGCATAATAAGTGCTCTGTGAATTGAGGAATCCCATGTTTGTTGTCCTGCTGAGGAAGGGTGAAGACTTCACGGAGCTGTCCTCACATGCCCTTTCCCAAGACCAAGTTTCTGACTGAAGTCCTTGCCTGAGGGTCTTAAAATATGAAAAGCATATTACCTCAGCCCTGAAAGAAATATTCTTTTTCTTTTGTAAGTCACGGGGGGAAAAATGCAGGGAAAAAATACAAGCAATGGGAGCATAAGTAGAGAATTTTTTTTCTCTCACATTTACATGTTTTCAAATTGTTTGACCACCAAAGCTTAATAACTTTGTGAGTTAAAAACAAAAATTCTGCTGCGTGCTGTGCTGTAACTCCAGTGACTCAGGAAGTTGATGCAAGAGGATTACAAATTTGAGGCCATAGGCAGCCTGCATAACCTACCAGGACCTGCTTCAAAAAGAAAATGAAAAAAAGAAGTGGGGGCGTGGCTCAGTGGTTGAGCCCTTGCCCACCACTCAGGAGGCCCTGGGTCCAACCCTCAATACTGAAAAAGAGAAAGCTAGCATACGCTTTTATTTCATGTGAAAGTTTTTGTGTAAAGTTAGGGAGGGGCAGGTTGTATGACACAGGCCTGTAGTCCCAGCTCTTTGGGAGGCTGAGGCAAAACAATCCGAGTTTGAGGTTGGCCTGATCTACATAGTGAATTAGAGTCCAGCCAGGGTGACATAACTAGATCCCTTCTCAAAATAAATAAAAACTAAAAAAAAATTAAAACGCTACCTTTTTTAGATGATATGGTGGTGTACTCCTGTAGTCCCAGCTGTGTGGGACCCTGAGGTAGGAGGATCCCTTGAGCCCAGCCCAGGAGTTTGGGGCTAGCCTAAGCAACACAGCAAGATCTTGTCTCTAAAAGTTAAAGTAGGTGGCAATTGGAAAGTTATGGCTCACTTTTAGTCCTGTTTTATTTTATGATTTTTTTTTAATCTCCTGCAAGCTTTGAATGCTAAGTTTTCTCTGGAAAATGTTTTGACTTTTTAAGTTATTTAAAAATTATTAGGTCTGTGTTTGTAGTTCTATGGTGGGTGAATCATTGATTGGTTTTGAAATACTGAAAGGGCTTGTAGTTTTATTAGAAACATGAAATCTCAGAATACCAAATGGTTTACATTTTGTTAAATGTTGCTCTAAAACTGACCAACTGGTTTTCTCTCAATTGCATTCTGACTAAATTAGATTACTTTTTGCAACTGTGTCCATGATTCTGTTATCCTTGGGCTGTCATGGGAAAATAATGATATTAGGTAAAAGTCTACACAAAGAAGGAATTTGATGGTAAATAATTGGACATCTGAATCTTGTAGCAACTTTTGAGTCACCATTTTCTTCTGAGGAACCTCTGCTCAAAACTGAGGGGCAAAAACTGGGCTTTCTGTTTCATAAGAAATACACTTTAAAAGGTTATTTTTAATGATTTATCACTTTTTAAAATGCACAGATAGCCAAGCGCAGTGGCGCACGTCCCAGTGATTGGAGAGGCAGAGGCAGGAGGATCGCAAGTTCAAGGCCAGAGGCAGCCTGTGTAACTTAGCGAGACTCTATCTCAAAATGAAAAGTTAAAAAAAAAAAAAAAGAGCTAGTGGTGCAGCTCAGTGGTAGAGCACTTGCAGAGCATGTGTGAGGCCCTGAGTTCAACCATGCAGTATGGAAAATAAATAAAAAATATTCAAGTAGATGAATGGATGGTAAGTGAAATATGCGCCCTTTGTCTCCAGTTCCTCCTCAAGTTACGCAGATGGTTGTGAAGCACTCTTAGGCATGCTATCTAGAAGTGAATTCAGTTCGTCTAATTAAAGATTGTCATGGCCTTTTCCTGGGCTATCATTTTTGCATGGAATCTGATACTTGGTGGCTTTCAGGCCACAGAAATATAGCAAACTGAGTTTTGTTTGCAAATGTGATAGAGCCAGAGGTTTGAGCTCTCCTGGATTTGAACTTCTCCAGTGCCAGGCCCTCGCTGGTCGTAAGAGAGGAACCTCTGACTGTAGGGGCTAGAGTTTTCCTAAACGTTTTCACTGCCCCGGGAATACTTGCACAAGAAGAATAATTTTACATGGAAGTGAGACCTGGTGAAGTCTTTCAAATACTTTCAGGGACGGAAGGTAGAGATTTGGACATAGCCATTTTAAGTGGTGTGTCTGAAAAGGTACAAGGAAAAGGACCCCTGGCTTGCTTTCTCTTCTCAAAGTGTTCCACAGAAACAGCCTGATGCCATCCAGTCCTTCCTTAGATTCTATGAAAGTAAGTTACGCACCCTCGTACAGTCCTTTAAAAGTGTAGACTATGGTATTAAACATACTCTTTTCCTAACTTAATGTGGTAGTGTATTATTTTTAAGGGGCATTTTAGGGATAGACTGTGTTAGATTTTGCTTTACAGATGGGCTGTTTCTTCTCTGCTTTGCAAAGACACATTCCATTATCAGTGATCTGTGACTTTCTTTTGTGTAAACAGGGCCTGTGACCATTTCCTGTCTCAGAAAAGGTGATAGACTAGTGTTATCGGCTAGGAGCATTGTCATTAATATGTTAGTAGTTAATTTTATCAACTAGTACTTTTAGAGCAGCCACTGTGAGGCACAGTACACCTTCAGAGAGCTCCTGAAGTGCTGCCACAAAACGTGGAAGGCTTCAGATCTTTACTCTGATGTCCACGGAGGTCTTTGATGGTCTCCTCTGAGTTTTTAACCTGCTTCCTGCTTCTCTCAGTATAACATCCCCTATTCCCCATCTGGGCTTCCGCTTTTTCTCCTTCAGCTCTTGTAATCATATCAGTTAGTGTATTGTTGACACCTAACAACAACAACGTGCATTGTTTGTTGTTTCTCTTGCTTAGCTACCATCTTCCCTACTACAGCATCTGCCTAAAGAGGTAACAGATTGGTGTGTGTTTTGTTCACTGCATTCCCCAGGGCTTAGAGTGTGGTAGGTGCATAGTGAATGTTTGCTTAATGAATGAGAGATGTGAGATGTACCCTGAGGGAATTGAACTTAATGATAGAATCATAATTAAGAGCCACCCACATGCTGCATTCTAGCCACACTGATCATCCTTCTGTGAGTGCCATGAAGTGCACCCGCATAAGTACAGTTGACAGAAGAGACGCTTTAGATCAGGACTGTCATTATGCAGAGACAACAGGAGCCTTTCGGGAATTGCACTCTCAAATTGGCTCCGTGTGGGAGAGCAGTGCGGAGCAGGCGTGAACATGTCTGAGGAAGCGTGGCCGGCTGAGAGGGGTGGGAGGATTTCCCAGGCAGTGGGCGCAGAGGAGGTGGCTGGGCCAGGAGTCAGAATGTGCGCATGTGTGCTTTTCCCAACCACAGCCCACTGCAGGGGCACTGGGCAGGTGAGGACTGTCTGGTAAGGAGAACCAGTTGTGAAGAATCAAGCCTGGGGGTGTTAATTTGTTATGCAAGTGCCTGGGAACCCCAGTGGATTAGCAAGACAGAAAGTTACCAGCCAGAAACACGTCTTGAGAAGAGAACTCTGCAGTGTTGTGGATTTCTGGAAGACAGGGAAGTCCACAGAGCACATAAGGCGAGTGTGGGGTAAGGACGTGGTACCGTGGCACTGTAGCACAACAGGACAGGTGTGAAAGCTTCTAGAAGAAAGAACAACAAATTTATCAAATACATATTGTGCCTGAGGACTAGGATGCAGTGAGGGCCTTATGAAGGCCCAGCTTTCAGTAGCTCTGCTGCAAGAAGTGCTCTGAGGAGGACGGACGCACAGCCTCCGGGTGGCAGTGGAGGTGCCCATCCCAGCATTCTGAGTGGGGACCTCGTAGAAGGCTCCCTAGCAGGCCCTGGGAAATGGAGATGCGTGCATCTTAGGAGGCTAGCTAGTGACAAGTTCTGGCCCCGTGGCTGAGTATTTTAATTAGTAAGAGAGGAAGTGTTGTGTAGTGGGTACTTTAAAGCATAGCTTAAGTAGCTAGCGCACGTATACTTACTGTTTAATGGGATCTGCATCGCTCATTTACACCAGACACCACTAATTTGACCTGAACTAACCATTAACTTTTCTTGCTTGCTCACTGTCGGAAGTACACTATTCTGGCTTGGTGCTTTACCTCCTAACTGTTGTGTAATCCTTTGAAGTAAGGTCATCTGCGGCTTGCGCCTTGTGGATGTCTTGAATTTCCCCTTTCCTCTCTGCACATTGCAGGTTGTTTTCTCGCCCAGTCTCATCCAGGGCTTGTTAGCGTGGAGCACCATCCTTCATTCTGCCCAGCAGCAGTCGAGAATAGGAGCCTCTGAAGGCTAAGTACACATTAAGGTTGTCAGGACTTAGAACAGCTTAGGGATTGCCTTCATTTTACAGATAAAGAGACAGGTGGAAGAGAGGAATAGACTTCACACAAACCACGTCGCAAGTGCTTGATAGAACTAGATTCCTATCCTGGTCTGTTGGTTCGATAGCCCCCACTTTTTCTATATTCTCAAACTATTTTACTTAAGTACAGCTTTTTCGTGTTCTTTCAACCATACATGTATTTTTGGGTTTCTTGCTAATTTTAATTTTTTTGTGGTTGTGGCCTCTGTTTAACTTAGATTTTCTTTAATCCATGAGGTGCAAACATTTAAATTTCATGCCTTACATTAAGCCTTTATAGTTCACCAAAATTGGAACTTTTTGTTTCTTTGGGGGAAGTAGATATATGGTCACTGCTTTTTTGGAGAATCCTATAGTTTTCAAGTTGCATTTATTGGAATAAAATTATGTTCCACTTAAAATTCAACTCAGCAAATACATACTGAATACTTACCTTGTACTGACTGAAGAGTAAAGTATCTTGTGGACACAATAATGAATGAGGTACCTGGCCTTAGAAGAGCTTTATATATATATTCTAGGTCAACAGAAAAACCTGCCAGTAGTACCTGTCATCCCTGTCCCAGGATGACATTCCCAGTGACCAAGGCCTTATTGTACATTTCATTTAACTAAGTGTGTTAAATTCAAATTCTAAATGTAGAATTTTTCCTAGGTATGCCTTGCAATAGCTCATTATTCCCAGCCAACAGACCTCCAGCTACTCTTTGCATTTGAATATGTTGGGAAAAAATACCACAATTCAGGTAAATATGAAAACATTCAATATTATGACTAACTTTACATGTGTAAATTTTCTCCTTATGGTTGTCAGAAGCCTCCAGGTACATGAGCTTTAATGAGTGTAGAACTATTAGCTTCATAACTTTTGAAGAAGTAAGCACTATATATTAAAGAATCCAGTATTCATCAGATTATTTCTTGAAAAGTGATCAGGAAGAACCTATAAGCTGCCTTCACTATTGGCTTATAAGAGTCATGTCAAATATTTTGCCTTTATGATGAATATATCCCCTTTGCATATTAATTGGTAGCTTCAGTTCTAATAATCATTTAGAAAACTAGCAGAAAACTAAAAGATATTGAAAAGCAGTAACTTTTCTGGTGAGGTGTGAGTTCATGCAGAAGCTGGGATGGTTAAAAACTGTTAGTGGACTTCATTCAGGCTGTCAAAACACTGACTCTATTTCCACATGATATCGATGAGTGAAAGGTGACCACTTGTTCAGAGAACAAGTATGTGCCAGGCAGTTTTGTGACAGTAAAATAGCATCCATATATCTCAGTCAGCTGTGACATCAAGGAGAATTCTAAATTTGATCATGTAACTCTGTACATTTTATTTATAGACAATGTAAATGTAATAAAGTGTATTTTAAAATTCATGAATCAGTGCAGAAGCACAGAGGCCAGGTCTCTGTTGGCCACCTTGTGGGTTAATGACTGTGCATGGGCTGGCTGGCCGAAGCACATGCTCTCTCAATGTCCAGAAGGAAAAGAAACCAGTTGTGTATTTATGACGAAAGATACGTTCCCCCCAGCATGGTCTGGGGCATAACAAATTACCATACTGCAACTTTGACTTGTTACCTTAAAAACCCATGGTAGTAATTTAAATAATCTGTAGAGTTACAGTATATTCCAATTTCACTATATTGTAAATACCCTAAAAAGCAGTATTACTACGTAATATCCAAGATACATAGGATATAAGGACATTTTCATGACTCTAACAGGTGCTAATCAACACCATGGGCTGGGATTTAGCTCAGTTGGTAGAACACTGCTCTGCAGGCTCTGAGATCCTAGGTTCAATTCCCAGCTCTGCAAAAATGGGAGAAGGACATGGCAATCTACTCCCGAGGAAATCCGGAAACAATCAGCCATTGAAAACCCTAGGAGGGTCGCTATGAGTCACTACCCGACGGCACCTAACAACAACACTATCAAGATGACACATGAAAACATTGCCTGCAGAACACCTTTTATCTTGTACTGTACAGAAAATGGATAAATAAGTATTCATAACTTAATTCATATCAAAATGTACATTAATTATAACTTAGGAACTTAAGGAGCATAGTTCTTTCTCAATATGAAGTAAATTCACTTGTTTTCTAGGAACAAAGCACTATAAATCGCGTATGGGTAGTCGAGTGCATGTCCCTTTGGGTCATCATCAGGAGACAGAACAGTGATCATCAAGGTCATCTTCAATGCAGTCCTCACCCAGAGTCACAGACAGTAGCTCAAGTGAATGCTGTAATAGATACAAGAGTGTTAGGAGGCGGCCTTCGATTCCTGCTTCAGTTTTCTTTTGATACAGCCCAGTTCTTCATGCTACCTTTATTCTGGTAGAAATAACTTGGTTCCTTGTGTAGGTCCCTGGCTTCCATAAAAACATCATAGCTTAGGCTCCACAAATGCAGTCAGCCTTCACTGTACAGTCGGTAACGTGATGCCTGTGTGAGTTACTTTTCGCATTTCTTCATTCCTTGTGGGTATCTCTGGTTCATAAAATGTTAGATAGCTTACCAAACTACAGCTTTTCTTCTAGTGGATTTTCTATCAGTTCCTCTTGCTTCCTTGTATAACCTGTTGATAATATTTAATGGTTCATACTTAAAATATTTAGGAATACTTTTCTATATTGCATCCTTCCATCTCCTCCTCCTCCAGCAAGTATTTCATAATTATAGGGCTGGCCAAACTTTTGCTCAGTTTTCTCCTAGGGTAACATCCTTTAATATCCTTCCATGCTGTTACAGAAGCATAAACTGCACCTTTAAGATCAAAAGAAGCCTGAAATTTCCACACACTGCAGTCAGGATTCATTAATTTGTGAGTGAAAGATGCCCAATAATCCACTCTTGAACTCCTGGATGGCACCTTGATTTCATTGGCTGGATTAAAGAAGTCCTTTTTGCAGGCAGGTAGGTGGCAAAGCTGTTTCCACAAATAAGATGTGAAGTTGGAGCATGTTCCTTCCCTGCCTGATCTAGGAAGAGAATCTCACGGCTGGCCTCAGGCATCCTGAGACTCCTGTATTCATGTCCAGCGTCACCTGAAATGTCAGCCGGCATCCCCAGATTTCAGTGAACATCCTGAAGTGCAGGAAGGTGGGCCATGCCCACAGCCTTCAGAACATTGCTGCGTACAACACTGCGGCAGGCACGAGCCCAAGCAGAAGTGGTGATGCGTGCCTTCTCCTTTAACTTCGGACAAATCACAAGGCCTCAGCAAGTGCCAGTCAGATTATTCCTGGCAGATAATGTCCACAAAGTACGCCCTTGGCTTTTCTATCAGTGCTCATAAATTTTTATGGGGCTGGGGTATAGCTCAGTGAGTAGAGTGCTGCTCTGTGCTCTGTCAGACCCTGGGTTTGATCCCCAGCACCACAAAAATGGGAAAAGGACATGGCGGCCCACTCCCAAAACAATCTGCTACCAAAAACCATGTGAATAGCAGAGAAGCACTGATGTAGTGCCGGGCCTGGCACAGTGTCGGGGAGTGTTTCATTCTGTGGTATATAGGGTCGCTATGAGTCAGACCTGACTCAATGGCACCTAACAACAACAGTAAATTTTTATAAAATCTTATCATAAAGATGTGAGATTATGCTTCTGGACTAAAGAATGGAAAACCTCCTGAAGTTATCTACAGGTTCAGTGTCAGCAACTCTACTTCCTGACAGATACCATGCTTCCAAATGCCATGGTGTAATCCTAAACTGTCAGCAGAAGAACTTTGTCATCAGTGAGCTTTGTTACTTTGACCCTTTTTAGTAACACAGGTCATGGTATTGGATTTTCTTTTAAATGCTTATTTGAAAAACACAGTACCCAATCCTCATGAAATAGGGTAAGACTTTTTAAAGCTTGTTGCTTGTCAGTTCTGTTAAGATTCTTAGTGTACCTATAGATGATTGTAATCAATCCTCTTATCTCTTAAAATACAGCTGTGTCGGCTCTCTTGTAGGTTCTGAGGGTCAGACTCCCCCAGGTAGGATCCACTTTGTCAACTCACCTGTTTCAAGGTTACCAACTTCACTCTTCTTTGTAAGTTCTCCTTTCTGCCATATCATCAAAGCGATTGGCTTTCTTTTCACTTGTTGACTACGCTTATTATCTTTCCTGTTGTTTGAGGCCATTCTGAAACATCAGTGGGGTCAGTCGAATGGAAACTCTAAACTCAGCAGTCATCTGCAATGTGTCACAGAAGGTGGCCATGGTCAAGTGCATTCAGGGTCTAGTTTCACTTTTCATCTCCAAAGAGCTGTGTCATACAATCTTGCTCGGACCAGCTGTCAGGGGAGCCAGGTGTCCTAAAGGAGCCCACTTTGCCAGTTTGCTGTCGCAACTCCTCTTAGTGGTCCACAAGTAAAGCAGCCCACTGCTGTCAGGCCCTTGGGGCTTTCTAGAAAGCATTAGAACTTCCTGACAGTAAAGTCAAGATTGAGTGTCTGGTACCACTGTATAATGAACTCTCACTGCGGAAGATATGGAGCGAATGAAAGACCTTGTCCTAGTGGGTGAGAAATGGGCAGGATTTGAACAAAAGAAACCGGAAAAACGCCTTAGGACCCGATAGAGTCCCTCGCTTTATGTTTAAAAAACTTGTCTATTCTTAGATCTTAATACTAAATTTGGCCAAACAAACCTCATAAATAATAGCAGATTCTCAGTCTAGTTTATCAAAGTCTGCAGCACATCACACTAAAAAGTATTCTGTGTTAGGCTCTCAGCCAGGGCTGTGCTGCCAACTGTCTGCATAGCTCTTTTCAAAGTTTCCAGTGTGTTCTTTATACTTGATTGTGTGGTGGCTGTCTTGTTGTGGGGCCAGGGCCCACAATGCAGGGTCATACAGCAGGGATGCCAGCAGGCATCATTTCTGGATTTGGTTTCATGATAATGCTGTTTACTATGGGGGTGGGGGTTAGGTAAACTCCCTTTATCCAGATAAGAAAATTCTTTTATTTCATATTTCCTGAAGATTTTTTTCATCATAAACAGGTATTGAACTCTCTCAAATATTTTTCTATACTTAGCTAGTTATGTAGAGTTTTCTCCCCTTTAGTTCAGTCATATGATGAATTACTTTGATTTTCTGATATTGACTGGCTTTCTGTGTCTGGCTGTATAAAGGTTAGGATTGCTGTAAAAGGCTGTTCAGGTTTTGGGTTCTAAAGGGATGACAGCTCCTAAGTCGCCCGGCACACTTTCTAGGTGTTGTGGTCCCCAGAGAGGGCGCTGGGACGGAGTGGGGCAGGAGGATACAAGCTTATTAGCATTTTAATTTTTAGCAAGCTCTGTTAAAATCAGACCCACTGAATTATTCTAGTGCCACACAAAGGGAAAATCTCAGAATTCCTGCCATGGCGCATAAGACCCTCTGAGCTAGAGGAGCACTGCCCAGTGATGGATGTGTTCCCTCTCCATGCCATGCCATGGGGTAGCCACGAGCCACATGTGGCTTAAACACTCTAAATGTAGTTAGCACAGCTCAGGAACAGACTTCATATTTATTTAATTTCCATTTTAGTTTCAATTTCAATGAGCACTTGCGACTGGCTGGTGGTTACATTTGGGGGCCACACAGACCTAGAGTCTAGCTCCCCTCGTTTTCTAGCTTCTCTTCCACCACCTCCTGCGTCCCTGATGTTCTAGGCATATTTCATGCCCGGGCTTTTTTCATGTGATGTTCTCTGCTCAACACGCCCACCTCCTCCTCAACTACCTGGAGACTTTTGACATCTTCCGGAGTATTCTGTCCAGATGTGGTCACATCCTCACACCCGTCCTGGCCTAGTCTTCCCCAGGGAGACTGCGGGCTTGCTCTTCTACATTCCACCCAGTGCACTGTGACTCCTGCGCTTACCCTACCATCCTGTCGACTCTTTTACAATAAGTGGTAAAACTTGACTCATTTTCCTGTTCTCAGGTCTTAGCACAGCATAGGTTCTCAGAAAGTACCTGCCTGTACTAGTTGTAAATAAGCAGTGAAAATGGGTACGGCGTGTTCATTGAACAAATGAGGGTTTTATGTGGCTACAGAGAAAGGATGGGCACTGGGAATGATGGCAAATAAATTGTTATTTAAGGGCTCTTTGAAGGCAATATCAGCTATTTGGAGCAGGAAGCTAGCTATATCATGAGAGCATTGTTTCAGGGTGGTGTCTCACGAAAAGCTGCCACTGGGTTCGAGTACAGTACAGCGTCCAGCCGAGGCTGTCAGCCCAGAGACTGCCACTCTTGCAGCCTGTGGCACTAAGACACTGAGCCATGAAGGATTGTGCCATCTGTCACCCCGGGGCAATCTGGCTGACCCTTGGGACAGCTTTTCTCTTGGTAGCCACTTTGCAGACGCGTGCTCTGCAGGCCTGCCCCCAGAGGAAGGAGCCACCCTTCAGATCGGGGCCCTTCCTGCCCAGCCGGCCGGCCCTGCAGCCTCTAACGGAGCACACGCAGCCCTGTGAGCTCCTCCAGGCAGACTGGGTAGATCCGGAAGCCAAGAATTTTCTAATGAGCACATAGTTGAGAAGTTGGTGTTGGAAAAACGAAGGGTTTGGAGGCCTTGAGACAGAGATAATTGTTAGATGCGCTCGCTTTTCCAGGCAAAGTCTGTGGAGAAAAGAAGCCAGTGACTTGGATTTGCCACACAGTTTGGGAAGGGAGATGAATGGGCATCGGGCATAGTTTCCTATGATGATGGGGATGGGAGAATGTTGAAAAATAAGGCAGCAAATGAATGACGAGGAAATAGGGCAGCAGGCGCACCCCATCCTATGCAGAGGTGGTCAGGGAAAGGAGGAATAAATGTATGCGGCATGGTTGCTAGAATGGACCGGGGGTGATCAACTGAAAACCTTTTCAAAACCAAGGTGACCCGGTTATGTGTGAAGGCAGAGGACACAGAGCCAGCAGAAGGACAGGAAAATCAACACTGTTTACCAAATGGGGCCAGAGGCAGATAAAGGTGAGGCCGGGTGAGTTATTTTTAGATGGAAAGAGTAAGGCGATTCTTTGAGAGACTTGAAAGGTGAAGCAGGGAGGAGGCCCTGCCTCAGGGCAGGTAGGTGACAGGAAGCACAAAGGAGAGAGCAAACACTGGCCAAAAAGTGACCAGTTCAGCAGAATCAGTACTGCTTTTCCCCGGGCAAGGTAGCACCAGCCTGTAGTCTCAGTGACTCACCAGGATGGTGGTGAGTTCGAGGCCAGAGGCAGCCTGTGGACTTCGTGAGACCCTTTCTCAAAATAAAATATTTGCAAAGGGGGCTGAGGGAGCAGCTCAGTGGTAGAACACTTGCAAAGTAGGCACTAGGCTCCGGGTTCAGCGCCCCCAGTACCACAAAATCATCATCATCATCATCATCATCATCATAATATTGATATCGCTTTTCTTACAGGCAGCAGGATTAATGGAATGCACTCAGGAGTTGGTGGAGGAGCAAGCAGCGGAGCTGGTGGTGGTACTGGCCAGAAAACGCCACTGTTTGAAACTTACTCAGATTGGGACAGAGAAATCAAGAGGACAGGCGCTTTTGGGTGGAGAGTTTGTTCTATTAATGAGGGTTACATGATATCCACTTGGTAAGTCCTATTTTAACAGATTTGCGTGTGTGTGTGTGTGTGTTTACATATATAATTGTCTTTCCATATATATATATATATATATATATATATATATATGTGAAAATATATGTGTGTATAAAATATAGGTGTATATATGTGTATGTATATACATATAGAAAAGTAGATTACAGGCATGCACCATAGTGCTAGACTAAATGATATTTTAAAAATTATCAAAAGTTCTTGGTCACTTTTGAAGGATTCTGTAGATATATGGCAGTGACTTTGTGAAGAATAATCAGATGACTGCCATTGATAACTTTCAAGTTATGGTTAATAGACTATGCTTTTAATAATGTTTCAATGGATATTTTATTTCAGAGATAAGGACTTTTTAATCACAATATAAATATCCATTTAAAGAAGCTGGCAGAAATTCTTTACTTTGACCAATAATCTAGTCTATTTGCATTTTGTCTTACAACTGTCTTTTAAAGTTGGTTTGTTCAGATTAAGAGTCAAAGGAAGTTTTATGTTGAATTTGCTGGATGGTCTCTCAGGGTTTTTAATCTACAATAATCTCCCACTTCATTTATACTTAGCACCTATTTGCAGACAAAACCAGGTCATTGTTCTGTAGAGTGTTGCACATTCTAGGTGTTGTTCATTTTAAACCCTCTGTGAACATATCCCTCTGCCTCCTGTATTCTAGAGAATCCTCATGGCTCCCCAAGTAAGACTGGACCCAGGCTTAGTGTCTTTGGCAAGAAGGTTCCATGAGGTGGTGCTTTGCCCTTCCTACTGGATGGCATCCAGTCTTTGTGTGCGTGCTCACTCGCGCTCACGCGCGCTTGCGCGCTTGCGCGCGCGCTCTCTCTCTCTCTCTCTCTCTCTCTCTCTCTCTCTCTCTCTCTCTCAGGCTGGCTCACTTTGTCTGTCTCTGTGTCTCTCTCTCTTTTTTCTCTCAAATGTACGCTTATTATAGTGCCTACTGACCAGTAAGCTCCAGGGCTGTCAGCCTGATCCATCTAGTACAAAGTTTCCCTTTTATGTCATGGTTTTAGTTGCCCAAAACAGGTTTCATTGGAAGTGAGGATGATTGCCCAGCACTGTTGCTGTGTTAAGGATTGCTATTGGTCATACTTTAATTGCCATCTTTCTACCTTATGTCAGACTTTTCTCTCACCAGCTCTTTGTTGTTGTTAGGTGCTATCGAGGTGAGTCCAACTCATAGCAACCCTCATAGGGTTTCCAATGGCTGATTGTTGTAGGATTGCTTCAGGAGTGGATTGCCACACCCTTCTCCCGTTTTTGTCGTGCTGGGGATCAAACTGAGGACCTCAAAGAGTACAGAGCAGTGCTCTACCAACTGAGCTAAATCCCAGCCCCCACCAGCTCTTTAATACCTTGAAATATAGTTCATATAAGAAAAGCAGTATAACACTGTGCTTTTTCTCTTGTACTTACCAATTTTCACAATAGTGAGCTGGTGCCCTAGAATCCTTCAAAAGTGAGCAGGAATTTTTGTTTGTTTTTAAAAATATCAGTTATCCTGGCATCTTGGGACATGCCTGTAATCCTAGCAACTCAGGAAGTTGAGGCAGGAGGATTGCAAGTTGGAGGCCAGAGGCAGTCTGCACAATTTAGTGAGACCCTGTCTCAAAAATAAGAGGACTGGGAATGCAGCTCAGTGGTCAAACACTCTCCTAGCATGCGTAAGACCCTTGGTCTAACCCCATACTACTGCGCAAAGATTTTTCTTTATTTAGTACTAGTGAAGTTTTCAGAATGTTTTTAAGATCGTTGACATCCTCATTGGTTCATGTAAATAATCAGCTTTTTAGGGGAAAAAAGTGCTACCCTATTTTTACTGCTACCCTGTTTTTACTGGTTGATCCAGTACCAGAGACGTATAGGCCTGCAGATCCAGGGAAGGCATTTGGGGTCAGGTAGCTAGTGTCTTCTGCCTCCCTTTGGATTTGACCTGCACGGTCAGCACACTCCCAGTCTGTGCTGAGAGGCATGTGACAGGGCCTGGTTAAGCCTGCCTGTGTCCACTGCCGGGCCACGGGAAGGAAAGACAGACAAGGAGAGTGTCTTAAGGAGCATTGAGCTTGCCCACAAGTAACTATGGTCTGATCCGTGTCCAGAGTTTAACTGCGCCTTGATGGGATGGGGAAGCCAAAAGAGGGGAGGTAAAAGAAGGGAGTTAAGCTTCTTGGCAGGTTGATGAGGGTTTGTTTTGTTTTGTTTACCCAGTATCTCCTTACCCACAGCCTCTCACAAGAATAAAGGGGGATGTGTTTTCCACTGACTTATGTACATGTTTGATTAAATTTTCCTCATACTGTAAGTTTTAATTTTGTGAGAATGGACCACAGAACCCATGTTGTAGACTGCAGTGTCTGGGATCATCAGGTCCCTGCCTGGTGCCCATCAGTGTGGCTACTAAGAGGGGTGCCCATTAAGTGGGGATAGATGTGTTTAGTTACAGGTGCAGGCTGCAAAGCCTACTGTTCTGCCTTGAGCACAAGACTCTTATCTGTGACCTGCTTTTCTCTCTCCCAGCCTTCCAGAATACTTTGTAGTGCCAAGTTCTTTAGCAGACCAGGACCTGAAGATCTTCTCCCATTCATTTGTTGGAAGAAGGATGCCAGTAAGTGATTTCTGTTGGCTGTCGTTGGTGCTGCCGCCCTCCATGTCTACCCAGTTAAGTAAGGATTCTGCCTTCTCCTAGCTCTGGTGCTGGAGCCACTCAAACGGCAGTGCCCTCGTGCGAATGGCCCTCATCAAAGACTTGCTGCAGCAGAGAAAGATCGACCAGAGGTAACTGAGAGGTGCTGGATGTTAGTGGTGGTTGCCATCATACATAAGTGCAGTGTGTCCCTTACCAATTAGCAATAGCTGACCTGGTCTTATTTTTTAGTATCATGTATGCTGTGCAAGAATTGCCATTTTGAAAAAAATATGAATATCCTAAGATCATCTTTGGTTGCCATGTAGACCTTACATTGCTCACATCTTGCAGTAACACTGCCTTTAACACACTTTCAGCGCAGTGATTTCCATTTGAGACACTACACGAGAGATCAAACTTTCCTTGCTGTGCAGTGTGTCTTATTCAAGTCTATAAAGTCATAGTAGCTAGGAGAGTGGTTTTCCTGGGCCACCACAAACAAGTTCAGCAGCATCCGCTGAAGTCACCAGGAGCCTCTGTGTCACTGAGGCAGGGGCCTTTCTCAGCTGTCTTGGAGCAGTGAGCAATCTGCTGGTCATTCTCCCCCTGAGTCCCTGGCATCCTCGACTGCCATTCCTCCCCCTCCCATCATCCTGGTCCTTGCTGGCACCGTATCCTCCGCAGGCCCATCCTCGTCTCTCGGAGCATCACATGGAGTCCCAGGCCACGTCCTTCCAGGCTTACTTCTTTTCTAAAGTTCACTCAGGGCTGTGGCTATAGTGACCACCACATTGGTATTTCTACCCTAAGTGGACGTCATCCAGGTGGAGGCCTCCAAGACCCTTTAAACTCATGTCCAAAACCAAACTCAGAGCTGTGGCCCCCGTGCCTTCCCCAGCTGTCTTCCTCATTCCCTCCCTCCCCGGTGTCCAGTCCCTCAGCATGCTTGGCACCTCATTTTTCAGAAATCTTGTAAGCCCACGAGGTCTGCCCCAGCCTCCTACTGCCTGTGTTTCGTGGGTCACATCCTGTCTCTTCCAGGGCTCCAGCCACCTGGATAGTCCCTGGTGTTTTTGCTCTCCATACAGTTTCCAGAGCTCTTCCCTCCCAGGCGGCCTTTATGTGCTCTTCCATGGCAACCTCCACCCTGCCCGCTTGTCCCCACTCATTGTTTATCACCTCCTTAGGAGAAGCCTTCCCTCCTGCCCTATGAGATCAGGCCTTACTGTTGGGCATTCTCCAGTGCCTTCCAGCTGTTCTTCATCACTCCTGCCTCCACTGACCTACATGTGTGTTGTAGGCCAATGACTGCCTGTCTTGCTCGCTAAACTGTAGGCCCTATGCAGTGACTGCACCATGGTGCACTCCATTATACAGTTAGTACCAGGAAGTACCTGATATTTATAAAATACTCCTTCACTAAATGAGAAAAGATGAACAGATCTTAGATAATAGGCCCAGTGGACCTCAGGAATGTCACAGTTCATTAAGCCAGACCTTAGCCACAGTGACATAACTGAGAAGGTCACATATGCTTGGAAAAAAACTGCCAAGGGCCTTCCCACGCCCTTCAGCTTTCCAGAAAAGAGGATGTGCATGGTTCATACACGTCCTTCTTAATCACACTAAAATAAACTGAAATCCTACGGTTTACACAGATCCATATTTTAACTTCATCTTAATCACATTAAAATAAACAAAACTACACTTCACGCAAGTCTGTATCTGTACTTCACTTTAATTGCATTAGAATACACTGTGCTGTCACACTCACAAGTTTGTTTTTCACTGACATGTGATAACTAGGTGCTATTAGGAATTTTGCCATTAAAGGAAGGATTGCAGCACTGTGGGATGAGAGTTAATTATCACACCTTATAACCAGTAGCATTTTAATCATTTCACATAATAAGCTCTGAGTGATTTTCGTGCTTTGTGTTTGTTCGGGGGTTCTTATTTGCTTGCTTGTTTAATCATGCTACCGGGGCTGCAGCCCAGGCCTTTGCACACATGCTGTGCCCGTGTGTTTTCACCATGCTGTTTGCTTAAGTTCTCTTCCTTGTGCAGCCACACCTCCACATCTGTCCCCTCTGGCCTGTCATCACATCCCCAGGCCGTGTCCTCCTCCTCTCAGTAGAATGCTTGTTCCCACCACAAAGCCTTCATGCCAGCTGTCCCTCTGCCCAAAACACTTTCCCAAGACCTTTATGTCAGGCTTCATCATTCAGTGGTCTCAGCTTCGGCGTGGTCTTCTCAGAGGAGCCTGTCTGACCGTGTGGACCTGACACTGCACGCAGGCCCCACTCTCCAGGGCTTTCCCCAGCCCACCACACAGCCCACGCAGAGTGGAACCTGCCATCCTCACCCCTGGCCCTGGCATTGGGAACAGTACTTCGGCTTGTAGTCACGTGCTCACTAAACATACTGAAGAAATGAATGAGTAGTAACGAAAGGATTTTGTCTTTATTAGGATTTGTAATGCAATAACTAAAAGTCATCCCCAGAGAAGTGATGTTTACAAATCAGATTTGGATAAGACCTTGCCTAATATTCAAGAAGTACAGGCGGCATTTGTAAAACTTAAACAGCTATGCGTTAATGGTAATGACATTTTTATTTTGTGTGTATATATGAATGGGGGTAAAGAATCGTATGAAAGCTATCTGGGAAAGGGACGTTCCTTAAAAACACAGGGGTCAATCTATTTCTTTAAGGAGGGATTTGTTATAATATTTGTTCAGCTTATGTTATTGTATGAGGATGTCAGCTTCTAGAAAAGGAAGCTTACATTGCTGTTTTGTTTTGGAGAGAAGATGAACCTGTTAAATCTCCATATCATGAAGGGCATAGTCAGATGCCTCCGCAACAGCATCTGCTGAGTAGACAAAGTGATTACAATTATATTTTGAGATCAGTGCCTTGATGTGGGTCTCAAACAGAGCCATGTTGTATGTGTAGCCCTAGATTTCTAATTTCTGGGCAAATGAGGTGGGTACACTGTGCCCCAGGGAGAATGTCACTTGGAAGCAACTTTGGCATAAAGTGGGTCCTCCTTGAGAGAGCCCTGTCTTCACCCGCCTTGGTGGGTCTTGAACAGTGAGTGGGCACCTCAGGATGGGAGTGGTGTGGAGCGGAGCAGCCGGTGAGCAACACAGTGCCTTGAGTTCCTGCCCACATCCCGTCCTCACTTCCATTCCTGCAGGGCTCAGCCCCCAGGTCCATGTGCACTGAGAGGGGTCCCTGGCAGCAGGGGAGGGCGGAGAAGTGGGGAGGGCAGGCTTGCATCAAGGACGTCAGGGGTGGGCCTGAGCAGCTGTTCCTGCAGGTCTCGAGGGCCAGGGTTTGGGCGTGGGCTGCCTGGGAACTGGATGCTGCTGCGCTCTCAGGAGGCAGTCAGACTCTGAGCTCCGAAGCGAGGCAGCCAGTGGGATGCTTTGTTTTGCTCTTATCAAACTGTAACAACCAGGCCTTGTGGTGCACGCCTGTAATCCCAGCACTCAGGAGGCTGGGAAAGGAGAAGTGCTTGAGGCCAGCGTGGGCTACGTGGTGAGGCCCTGTCTCAAAAAAAAAAAAAAAAAAGTCACATCTCTTAGGTGTTTACCAAAGTAAAAATCCATGCCACTGCCTTAAAACCAACTTTTACATAGTAGACATTGTGCTATATGTGTTAGCTCTGATATTGGTCACCAAAGTAAGCTTTAAAAGCCTGGAAATACATCTGTGTGTCCACATGCATACTCATGCCTGGTTATCCTGTGTGTTCCAGAGCCCTTCGAAGAAACAGAAGAGAAATGGCTCTCTTCACTGGAAAACACTCGGTGGCTAGAGTACATCAGGTTTGTCCACTTTCTTCCCTTTTTTCCCTTTAACTTTTTATTTTGAAATAATGCTGGGCTCACAGGAAGTACAAAAATCACATGGACACCTAGCGTCCCCAGCGTCACCTGTAACGTAACCAGAGCTCAGCATCAAACCCAGCGCATCCACCTTGGCGCACTCTACGATTTCACCACTGCGTAGGTGCCTGTGCACGCCACAGTCTGTTCAGTTTTGTTGAATGTCGACCACTACCATAGCTAAGAGACAGGCGCCTTCGTCTCGGCCACCTCCATAGTTTACTGTTTCATGAATGTTGCGTAAGTCAACTCATGAATTTCCTTAATGTAAAAATCACAAAATGCACTCTGTTAAAGAATTACGACCAGCAAAGAGATTCATGAAGCTTGAGAATACAAATGCATATAATAAAATACGAGCTTTGCTTGTTTCCAAGTATCTTTAAAACATATTTGTGGTGGAACTTTGACGTTTATTTTCCCTCTCTTTTTTTCAGGGCCTTCCTTAAACATTCAGCAGAACTTGTGTACATGCTAGAAAGTAAACATCTTTCTGTAGTCCTTCAAGGTAATTAAAATCATTCCTGAAAACACTATGCCCATCGTGCCAGCCAGCCTCAGTGACCGATCACCCACATTCAAGGAAATCACATGAGTCCCAGCTGTCTCTCGTCTGCTACAGTACTGTGCATTGTTAAACACTGCAAAGACCACAAGTAGAAAAGTACTGAGGAGTCCAATTTTATACCCTCTCTTAAATCCTCCTTTATGGGAAGGATGGGTGACAGCCTTTACGGGATTCTTCCCTAGCATCAATGTTGCCCAGATATCCTCCCTAATCTTGCTTTCTAATTCATACCCAGTTGCTTTAGCGTAAATGCCTTCTGACTCCTCCTCCATTGTGACTCTAAGGATACAATTTTGCCAGGCACCATGGTGCATACCTACAGTCCAGCTCCTTAAGAGGGAAGCCAAGGCTGGAGGATCACAGGTCTGAGGCCAGAGACAGCCTGTGCAACTTAGTGACATCCTGTCTCAAAAGTAAAAAATTTGGAAAGGGTGTAAAGGGTACCTCTCAGTGATGGAGTCCTGGCCTGGCGTGTACGAGGCCTTTGGTTCAACCAGTACAGTAAAGTAACAGTATACAAACAGTACTGTACTGTACAGTACAGTAAACAAAAACAACAGCTGCAAAAATAATTTTGTCTAGTATTTGATAGGGTTAAACTGTAGAATTTCTGAGTTTAAGATAAAATTCAATGAACCACAAACTACCTCTCTATTATATAATCACGTTGCATAGTATGTGAATACAGGATGCCACTTCAGCTTCTGGTACTATTTTTGTTTTGTGTCCAGTACTGGGGTTGAACCCAGGGCCTCGCGCTTGCATGCTTTGCAAGTGCTGTACCACTGAGCTGCATCCCCAGCCCATTTTTTTAGTTTTTGAGACAGAGTCTCACTAAATTACGCAGACTGCCTCTGGTCTTGAACTTGTGATCTTCCTGTCTCTACCTACCAAGTCACTGGGATTATAGGCATGTGCCACCGCATGCAGCTTCTGGTCCTATTTTTACCAACTATCAAACTTAATTCACTTTAATGAGGTGACCATATTTAAAAACTTTAGGGGAAAAAAAGTACTAATGAACTACATAGACTAATTCTTAACGGAGGCAAGCAGAGTGTGTTTAATTCACAGATGCATGGAAAGCCTGGCCGCCGGGCCCATGCTACCTGAATGAACCTCAAAAGCATGTATGTTAAAGGAAAGAAGCCATAGGCTAAAGACCACATGGTGTGTGATTCCACTTACATGAAACATCTAGAAAAGGCAGATCTTCAGAGACAGAAAGTAGGCTAGTGTTTGTTTATACCTAGGACACAGAAGTCTTTTTGAGATGAAACATTTCTAAAACTCATCTGTGTATTTACTAAAACTTAAATCGACAGTCAAAATGAGTGAATGTTATGGTATATAAATTATACCTCAATCAACTATTTAAAAAACATGCTTTAAAAAATGTTAGAACCAGGTGCCATGACCCATGTCTGTAATCCTAGTGGCTCAGGAGGCAAAGGCAGGATTGCAGGTTCAGGGCCAGAGGCAGCCTGCACAACTTAGTTCATCACTCAAAAGGATAAAAGATAAAAAGAGTCTGGGGGTTCAGCTTAGGGGTGGCATGCCTTGGGTTCAATCTCCCAGTACCACAAAAAATACATAAATAAGTAAAAATAAAAGTGGTAGTGAAATAGGCTCATTACAAACACATGGAGAAGTTGGAGCTAAGTAGATCTTGCCAGTAAGATGAGAACACTCACTAGTCGAGAAGAGAAATACCTCTAAGTCATTGCCATGTGGAGTTGTGGAAGGGGGATTACACTATGCTTAATATCCTTAACAAAACAATAGTGGAATGGATTCTAGAAAGATTTTCTACTACAAACCATTAAAATGTAAGAAGTGTGAGGGATGGCCTGCAGTTATCTGGTAAATATTCGTATATAAAAGCCCATTTCTTACTCAACACTAATTTAGCTTACCCAAAAAGTCTTTACTGTTTTAGAGCTGCTAAAATCCAGTAAAGTTTCCATTCATGGACTATTTTGAAGACTACTTTTTGCCCTCAGCATCTCTCTTTCTCGTAATCATTTTCTTTCCATTTTATTGACAGAGGAGGAAGGAAGAGATTTGAGCTGCCTTGTTGCTTCTCTTGTTCAAGTGATGATGGATCCGTATTTCAGGACAATTATTGGATTTCAAAGTCTGGTGCAGAAGGAGTGGGTCATGGCAGGATACCAGTTCCTAGACAGATGCAACCACTTAAAGAGATCAGAAAAAGAGGTAACCAGTCTTAATGTGTGACAGTGTGCGTGAGATGACATTCGTGTCATTATGGAAAGAGGTGAAGGGACCTTTTGTGTGTGTGTGTGTGTTTAGTACATCTTAGCTTTCTTAGTCAAACCCTAACTAATGGATTATAATCCAAATTGATATTCTTTAAAAAAGTTATCATAGAGGCAAAGATGGCAGACTAGTGGTATCTACCAGTCTGTAGCATCTCCAGGGGATGGAGCTGGAAGGCTGGAGAGCAGCTGTCCTTCAGGCTGGTTTTTCTATAGGTTGTGGTTACTACTGCAGTTAAGTTTTCCTCCGAGCAGTTTGGGAGTCAAGCCCAGTGCCTTGAGCATGTTTTGCGGGTGTTTAGCTTCTGAGCTATACCCTGAGCCCAGTTGTGAGAAACTGTGCTTCAGTCCTCCCACAGCCCAGTCTCATCTGAACCTTAGTAAATACTTCACCTGAAAGGATACAGGAGATGACAACTTCAGCCAGCAACAGGGCCCTAAATATAGAGGTCCCAGCGGAGGAGTGCAAGAGCCATGAATAGACAAGGCAACAGGAGTTCTACAGAAGTTAACCGTTGCATAGTAGCTAATTCTGATAATAGGAAAGTGAATGACATGCCTGACAAAGAGTTCAAAAGAGTGGATATAAGAATGACTAGCAGATTCAGAAAGAAACAAATAATCAGCTTCAGTCAATTTGAATCAATTCAAAGAGAATAAAATAAACAGCTAAATGAAACAAGAGAATATAGGATATGAAACAGGAATTCAATAGAGAGAGATTTTGAAAAAAGTCAAATTGAAATTTTGGAAATGAAATGCTCCGTAAGTCACATAAGCTCGGGTGAAAACCTCACCAATAGACTGGATCAAGTAGAAGACAATCAGGACGTGAAGACAGGGGAGATGAATTACAACATTTAGACAGTAATAAAGAAAAAGAAAATGGAACATACAAACCAAACATGTGAGACTTCTGGGATACCGTTAAAACACCAGACTTAGAAGTAATGGACATAGAAGGAGGAGAAAAGGTAGAAGGTAAGCTGGGTGTAATGACACTCACCTGTAACCCTAGTAACTCGGGAGGCGGAGACAGCCTATGTAACTTAGCAAAATCCTGACTCAAAATTTAAAAGAATTAAAAATGGACTGGGGTGTGCAGCCCAGTGGTAGAGCACTTGCAAAGTATGTGCAAGGCCTTGGGTTCAACCCCCAAGTACTGGGAGAAAAAAAATCTTGAGCACTGTGCAGAAGACACTTAAAGGAATCTTGCACATAGAAGAGGAAAATAAGCAGCCACAAGAATATGAGAAAGAATAGATCTCACTAGAAAAGTAAATAAGTAAATGAGGATTAAGCAAAAACCCAAACATTATGAAAACAACAATGACAGAAATCAGGACATATATTTTAATAATAACTCTGAATGTTAATCCTCTCAATTCTTCAGTTAAATGACAAAGACTGTCAAATTGGATTAAAAAACAACAACTGTTTATAGCTTGCAAGAAACTCACCTCACTGGCAAAGATAAACAGCCTGAGAGGAAAAGGATGGAAAAAGATACTCTGAACAAATGGAACGTGAAAGCATGCACAAGGAGCTAGACTCATACCTGACAAAGCAAACTTCTAATTAAAATTAGTCAGAAGAGACAAAGAAGCTCACTTCATGTTGATAAAAGGAATAATCCAGCAAGAGGATATAACATTTTTAAACATAAATGCACCAAAAGTCAGAAGAGTCAAGAAGACTCTTGGAACTGATAAACACTTGGCAAAGTAGCAGGATACAAAAGCAGCATAGAAAAAAATCAGTAGCTTTTCTATACACCAATAGCACATTCCACCACAATAAAACTAGGAAAACTTTGCTATTCAAAATAACCCTCTCCCAAACAAAATACCTAGGAATAAACTTAACCAAAGGTACGGAAGATTTTTATAATAAGAGTTATAAAACACTGAAGAAAAAAATGTAGAAGGCACTAAAAGGTGGCAGGACAGCCCATGTTCATGGATCGGCAGAATTAATATTAATGAAAATGGTCATGTTACCTAAAACAGCCTGCATATTTGGTGCAGTCTCATTCAAATTTCAATGACAATCTCTATAGAAGTAGAAAACACAATCCTAATATGGAAGCACAACAGACCCCAAGTAGCCAAAGCAATCTTGAGCAAGAAAAGCAATGCTGGAGGTATAGCAATACTCAACCACAAATTATACTGTAAAGCAGTAGTAACAAAACCAGCCTGGCATTGGCACAGAAACAGACATTCAGATCAGTAGAAGAGAATAGAAATAATCTGATGTAGCTACAGCTAATTTTTGACAAAGGTGCCAAAAACATACATTAGAGAAGGCAATCTCTTTCATAAGTGGTACTGAGATAAGTGGATGTCCATGTGTAAAAGATTGAAACTTGATCCCTACCTCTCACCCTGTACAAAAATCAACTTAAAATCTATCAAAGACCTTCATGTAAGACCTGAATGTTTAATACCACTACAGGGAAACATCAGGAAAACACTTCAAGACACAGGCACCAACTTTCTGAGGAGGACTCCAGTAACCTAGGAAATAATAGCAAGAATTGACAAATGACATTGCATGAAATGACATTGCATGGTAAAGAAAATGTGGTATATGGACACAGTGGAGTGCTATGCAACAATTAAGAATTAAATCCTATTGTTTGCAGGGAAATGGGTGGAACTAGAGGGCATCATATTAAGCAAAACAAGCCAGACTCAGAGTCTGAGTATCACATGTCTTCACTCCTATGTGGAATTTTTAAATAAATAAATTTTAGAAAAGACATGAACATAGAAGGGAGACTCTTTGGAAACAGGAAGGGGACCTGCAAGAGGAGGAAGAGGGAAGTGTGGCTTCTGAGGGAAGCAGGAAAATATGCTCAACACTCCATATGTACATGTCACTAAATCTATGTTGTACAATTAGTGAATACAGATAAAAAATCATAACAGTATAAATGTAAATGGCTTGAAACCTTGCCTTTCCTTAAAATAAGGCCCCTGGGTTAAGAATGGAGATTTGAGGAGGGCCGTCTTTGTACTGGTTGCAGGGCTGGTGTCTGCCTTGAATCCATAGTTAGGCTGCAGAAGGCTATGCAGGACCTTCCAGGCCAAGTAGCCAGGCCAGTTGCCATAGGGGTGTGTGAGGGAGCGCCATCTGACTGTAGTGCATGGAAAAACTGCCAGCAGCTGCTGCCTATGGGACACCACGTGGCCTAGATGTGGATACCAAACTGTTTTCAGAAACTTGGGGAAGTTTTCTGTATGATAAATAAGTCTACAGGCCACCATTGAAAACCCTATGAGTAACAGAGAAGCACTGACAATAATGCCGGTCAAGGCAAGCATCACAGTGTTTCAAGTTCTATTGCTATGAGTCAGTCCTGACTCTATGGGACCTAACAACAAGTCTGCAGGGTCAACCAAAAGTTAGTGAGTATTTTGTTTTATTTTACATCCTGTGTCTAGGACATGATTAAACATATTTTGTTCTTTCCCATTCATTGAGTGACAGTGTGCTCATGTGTTTGGTTTGCCGTTTCAGCTTATCACACTGATTAGGCAAATAATCATCTTAATGTTCATTGTGATCGAACATGTTTGTGAAGTTCCACATAGATATGTTTAATCTCAGCTTAAGAGCCAAGTGTTTTGGGCTTAGATGTCTTCTTATAAATCTCTTCCTTAGTATCAGCAATAAATTTAGAAATAAATGTGGACAACTGGAGGCCAGCATTAATCAATTGCATTGTCCCGTATTTGGCAGTCTCCTTTGTTTTTGCTGTTCTTGGATGCCACGTGGCAGCTGTTAGAGCAGTACCCCGCTGCCTTCGAGTTCTCTGAGACCTACTTGGCAGTGCTGTGCGACAGTACCCGGATCTCACTTTTCGGCACCTTTCTGTTCAACTCTCCTCACCAGCGGGTGAAACAGAGCACAGTAAGTGACATGGGGGCTGCGGCTACATTGATTTTGAACTTTGACATTAATTTAAGTACAAATAACTACATATTTAAAATGTGTCATTCAAAATTATTTTATTTTCATTGCAAGCTGTAATTTCTGAATGCATTATTTTAAACACACAAAAATCCTGGTAATTATTTCATTTTTATTAATAAATATTTTTTCTTTGTAAATTATTCATGATAAACCAGCCTTAAGAACATTACTTTAAGTCCCTCAAATGTGCTTTGTGGTTTATATTTTCACATTTGGATTGTTGACTAATTCAAAAAGACTGCAGACATTTATTACCTGATCAGTAGAATAAAAATGGTATAAAACAAGATTGTTTTTCCTTAAGAGTGGTGGAGTAAGAGGCTTAGAGCTGAACACAGACAGGGTACGAGGCTGGAATTCTCAGCAGAGGTGCACTTTGGGGAAGAATGATAGGTTTCTAGTGACAGTGCAGGGATGTACAGGAAGTGTCACTCAGGACTAAGGAGAGCATCAAGTCAAACTTGAGACCTGTTCTTGCCCCAGTGGGAAGTGTCCTGCCCTGCAGGAACCCACAGGGAGAGGAGCCCAGAAAGGTGGTGGTGGCAAAGGGCAGCTCCTGGAGGCTGGATGGTGGCCTTCTGAGGAGGGGCTCCCTGACCCGTGAGCTGGGCCTCCCGGGAGGAAGCCTGGAAGCCCAGGCTCCACCCTGTAGAGCGGATCCATCAGGTGCCAGCCATGCCTTTGGCCTGCTGATACGAGAGGAAGATGCTTGGTGAGCTGTGGCACCTTAGGTACATTTTTCCTGGAGAAGCAGGAGTCCTTCTGGATTGTAGGAGTGACAGGCCAGATGTGCTCTTCCCCTGTCACGGCCAGGAGGGTCTTGGTAATGAGGGATCCCAAGGACTGGACGTGGGTGTGGTTATGAAGGCAGGCAGTGTCCTGTCACACAGGAATCGACACTTGGAGCCCAGAACTCAGGGACCCCAGCCCTGTCACAGAGAGCCTCCTAGGGGGATTCGCGGGGAAGAAACATTGTCCTGTTGTCCCTGCTTTCCTGCGAGGACTTCACCACCCCAGACTCACAGCAGAGGCCCAGCAGCTGCCCAGAGATGTTTTGCTCCTCACATAAATGGCCTCCCAATCGCCATTCTCATCTCTGCACACTGCCATCACTTTTGGGCCTCTGCTGTGCTCTCACCCTGCCCCAGGCTTTGCTGGCCTCCCTTGGCTCTGGGCAAACCCCCCACACACACACACACCACACACACCTATGCACTTCCACGGTGTGGTTCTATGAAAGACTCTTAGACCACCGTGTCTACTGAGAGGATATTGGCTTTGGGGGTTCTGCAGGTGGTACCTGAGTGAACTCTGTGGTCCCCAGAGACACCTGCTGTCACTCAGGCTTCTTGGCTGGACTCTGGATGTGCCCAGCGGGGCCAGCAGTTGGATTTCTGTTCAGGAGTCAGAGGTAGCCAGTGCTGTGAAGGAGCCTCACCCCTGCCTCCCCTGTGCCAGCCCAGGTGCTGCACTCTTCCAGTCTGCCTGTTCCAGAAAGGCTTTCCTGACAAATACTGCGTGACTCCCCGCTTCTGTCCTCCCCAGCAGAGACGTGGCCATCGGCTCTGTCCTGATGCTTCCCATGACCAGGCCTCTGTCGCCTCCACGCAGGCCATAGCCAAAGGCAGGTCCTGCTTTTCCACCCCGAGGCCACCTTAGATGTTAGTGATGAGGTATTGATGTGGAAAAGTCCGATTTTCCTTAGAGGGCGATAGTTTTAGGGTTCACATTTTAGAAATGGTGACTGTTGTTGATATCCTGTGCTCAGGAACATTGACACAGCGTGAGCCTCATGCTTGACTACATTCCAGCTCTTAACAATGTAAAGACTCGGGGTTTTTATTCATGCATATAGATGATAAAATTTCAAAGGACTGAGAAAAATTTAAGTATATTTGTTGCTTTGTGAATTTTTGCTTATTATGTGAAATAGGAAACTTTGTATAACTTTTAAGCATGCCCTCTGCTCACCCGTAGCTTAGCCATTTCTCACTGATCCCAGGCCTCCTGACTCTTCTGCATTTTTTCCTAATAACATTTCTTCTCTACTTTTTTCTGATTTCTAAATAAGTTCTTAGTGCTTTTGCTGTTCTGTTGGCTGGTTGGTTGGTTTTGGCACAAGATTTGAGAATGATTGAAAGGAGCAGAAGAGAAAATAAGCAGCAGTCCTTTCTCACCCTCCAGAGACTCTGTGTCTGCGGTGTCTCCTCTGGGGAACTGTCCTTTGTAAACTCGCTGCAGTCTGCTGCGATGCGGGGCCTCCCTCAGTGTCTCCAAGGGTGACTGCTTACATTGAGAGGATCCAGGGGCTGCCTTCAGAGGAGCCCCATGTCTGCTTCCAGTCGGGGGCATCTCACACGCAGTCTAGGACTCTGCAGTATCACATCACGGCCATTTTCCTCCTGCTCCTGGTGCCTTCATTGTCCAGAGGCATGGCCTCCCCATCCGAGACTGGGGATCCGCTGTGCCTCTCACACGTGCACATGTTTTACTTTGCAGGAATTTGCTATAAGCAAAAATATTCAGCTGGGTGATGAGAAGGGCCTGAGGTTCCCGTCGGTGTGGGACTGGTCTCTTCAGTTCACAGTGAAGGACCGTGCCCTGTTCCACAATCCCTTCTACATCGGGAAGAGCGCACCCTGCCTGCAGAACGGCCCTGGGAGGGCTTTGAAGCGGACAAAGGTAAACCCCAGCAGTGCGCTAGCCTAAAGACCCTGTGTCATCTTCACACGCAGCATAAAAAGCAAAGGCCCTTCCCGCAGTAGCTCAGTTAACATGAATTTCAGGGTACATTCCCTTTTATCCAGCGGGACACACCTTCACTTTCCTCTCGGTGTCAGGCCCATGAAGCCAGTCATGTGAGAGTTGGCAGAGGGCCGCTCTGAGCCTGAAACCCATTTTGTCTGCCTCCTCTTCTTCCTAGAATCAGCCAGGTCAAGATTCTTTCCCCTACCCCAGAAGCCTTTTCATTGTGCACGTAGGCAGCTCAACAGATGGGACATATTGGCCTTGTACCCGCCCTCGGGCCTGGTCACAGCCTGGGAGCTTGAACAACGGGAACTGATTTCAGGGAAGGAAAATGTCCTCTGAGGCTGAGACTCCATCTATTGTTGTTGTCAAGTGCCATTGAGTCAGGTCTTACTCATGGCGACTGATGCACAGCAAAACCAAATACTCCCCAACACTGTGCCGTGCCCAGCACTGTCAGTGCTTCTCTGCTGTTCATTGGGTTCTCCAAAGGCTGATAGTTTCAGGAGTGGGCTGCCAGGTCCTTCTCCCATTTTTGTGGCACTGAGGACAGAACCCAGGGCCTCAGGTTTGTGTTTGTCACTGCGCCTTCAGTACCAGAAGAGTAACGCCAAGATCTCTCTCTGTTCAGAAAAGCTACAGCTCTACACTGAGAGGAATGCCGCCCTCCTTAAAGAACGGGCTCATCAGTGACCAAGAACTACCGCCAAGGAGAAACTCCTTAATCCTGAGACTGAAGCCAGACCCCGTGCCGCACCCCGACAGCCAGAACAATGACATGGAGCAGTATTTCAGAGAGTGGTTTTCCAGGCCAGCTGACCTGCATGGCGTGCTGCTGCCGCGTCTCTCTGGAATGCACATAAAACTGTGGAAGCTCTGCTACTTCCGCTGGGTCCCCGAGGCGCAGATCAAGCTTGGCGGCTCCATCATGGCCTTTTACCAGCTCTCCGTGCTGGCGGACGAGGTGGATGTGCTTAGCAGGTTGCTGCGGCAGCAGCAGGGTGGCCCCCTGGAAGCCTGCTATGCGGGGCTGGACCAGAGCCGGATGTACTTCCGATCCGGCAGCCCGCAAGGCCCGTCGGGGACCCCGGAGTTCCTCTCCTCTTCCTTCCCGTTTTCTCCTGTAGGCAACCTGTGCAGGCGAAGCATTTTAGGAACACCGTTAAGCAAATTTTTAAGTGGAGCCAAAATATGGCTGTCTACTGAGACACTGGCAAACGAAGACTGAACTGCATCCTTCTGGACATTGTGAGTGAACCTGTACATGTCACCTCAGAACTGAAACCGCTAACCTAGTTATTGAAACTGGGAATTTTATATGTGAGAATAATTTGCACTAATATTTAAAGACATGTTGAATCATGTCCCCTCACAGGTATTTTAAGAGAAGGGTCATTTTTCCTTCCTGTGTCCTCACTCTGTCATTCCAGGTCTGATTTATCCTGGGTGATGAGCAGATAGACATTCCCCCACTCATAACTGTGATCAAACTAATCATATTTTCTCTGCTCCATTTATTTTGTCTGCATCCATTTTTCCTACCACCTGCCAAAGGGTACCTGATACTCAGATTAGCAACCCAAAGGACAATCCACAGGGAAGTTAGGAAATGAGTATTTGGTTTGTTTCCAGCAACATCTGGTAAACGCTCACAGACTTCTGTAGGTGTTCATGTATTTTTCTGGTCATTGTTCTCGCTAAGTGAACCTACCTGAAGAGGGCTCACTGGTTTTGGGGTAGAATTTATTATTTTAGATCACCTTATGTAGGACCTTCGATCACTGTGTTTTGAAATCCTGCATTTGCTTTTAACTCCATAGGACTAACTTTCAAACGACACACACTGTAACTAAAGCATTTGCTGCGGATAACGTAGTGAACTTAGAAGTGCCTTTGACACAGACAGGAACAGCGGAAGAAACACAATTTCACCTTCCAAAGTAAGGCATCAAAACCCCAGTGCATAGTAGACATAAGGTTTCTCATACTAAGCTTCATGCCAGCAGGCGGGAGGCCCCAGAGCCACATTTCTATCCCTCTGAACATCACCAAGGACACAGTCACCTGTGTGGTGCTATTCCTGAGCGGCCGCTCAGGCCACCAGGTGGCAGAGGCACGGCCGCAGCTGTGGAGCTGGGTGAAGTGGGCAGGACTGTGCCACTGGGGCAGCGGTGATCCCCTCAGCATTTCCTGCTGTCTCTTTGCCGGGGGGGCAAGCACATCCCTTGGAAATAACTTGCAAGGGCCCAAGCCGGGGCACCTGCACAGAAGTCTCTGACAGAGCTCTTAACGTGTGGGAACAGAGAGGGGAAACAAAGTGGAGACTTCCGTCCAAATCCTGCCATTTCACTAAGGCCAGGGGGAAGTGATGCCGCTCCACACCCTTTCCTGACTTTTGACAGCAATGCTGAGGAGAGACTGAGCAGTCCAGAGTTCTGTTCCTTGTCTGACATTCCCTTATTTTCCCAGTGTGGGAAGAACTGGCCAGCTTTGCAAGGTCACAGCTCCTTGGCTCAGCGGCCCCCCACACTAATGCAGTGTACCCCGTTCCCTGTTTAAAAGGTCAACATTTTCAACTCTGACTGTTGGGTTTCTTAAATTGCCACCTTAAGATTTTGAAAAATTTTTAAAGTGTGTTATCTCCTTTTCTAAAACAAGTTTTGTTCAAGGCAGTGTATTTTACCTTTAGAAGTAATTCATAGCTGTTTCTACTTTAATTATTTGCCCTTTTAAAAATATTTGATAATGTCTCTGGATATGAAAAGACAAACATTCTTACAAAATACCTTAGGAAATTCATCTTGTAGAATAAACACAATGTTTTTGCCCACTTGTTGCCTAGAAAATAAGGGCTATTTTTAGTTTCTACCAATAGCATTATTGTCATTAAACATTTTATAGTTCTTGATTGGAAACCAGCCCTGGTCCCCTTAACACAAGGGTCCCAATCCCCGCACCCCCAGCCACAGACTGGAAGCAGTCCGTGGCCTTTTAGGGGCTAGACCATACAGCAGGAAGTGAGGGTGAGCAGCAGGCGAGCAGAGCAAGTCAAGCTTCAGCTATATTTACAGCTGCTCCTGCCGCTCTCTTTGCCGCCTGAGCTCTGCCTCTGATCTGGGAAAACACTGTCTTCCACAAAACCAGGTCCCTGGTGCCAAAAAGTTTGGGAACTGCTGCCTTAAAACACCGTAGCATGTCCTGCCATTGAAAGTATAATAACTCCTCATTTTCCATGAAGCTGCTTTTTCATTATTACACGTCATGCTAAATTTATTTTTTAGATTGAGCATTTATTTCAATTCCTTTGGTAATTTTGTCAATTTACAAGTTTAAAAGACATTAGGTACTATTAATACTATTTTAAAATAGAAAATGTGCATATTTTTGTATGATAATCAAATGTAGTAAAATGTTTATTTTCGCTGGGTAGTTGTTATAGCATGATTATTGTGCCACAGAATACTGTGTGTAATATGAAAAACAACTATTAACAGCCTTAAGTGTGGGCCATCGTAAAGCTGCCTGGCACCCCGGCCCTGGTGAAGAAGTGAGAGGCATGGCCCTGTGTCTGTGGGCGGAACCCACGCCACAGCCTGATGGCCTTGGGCTTTCACTTGAACCGGAAGATGCACGGTGTCTTACTGCTGTTTTATGATAGGAACCAATTTTCAAACCAAAAATGTCTTAACTTTATTTAAGTAAAGGATGTTACTATGGACTAACAGGGCAATAACTGCTTGCCACCTCCTTCAACAGAATCTGCTCACTGCAGCAGGAACTGCAAGTAGGTAAAAGTCGATCTTGAGAGAAAACTAAAACCTCTGTGCCTAGAACTGATGAGTTCAGGTAGATTGCGTGGGAGGACGGGAACTCTTGCTGTTCGGCAGGATGAATGCAAAGGAAATTGTCACTGACTGCGAAATAAAGTTTGCGGAGAAACCACGTGTGGGAGGTATCATTGTGAGGGGTCTGATGAGAGCCCAAGACCAGAGGGCAGCTTCTGCCTGTATTTCCGTCACCCACACAGCCTGTCTGCTTGCCTGCTCAGATGGGGCCATGTGAGGCCATGAGGGTATCAGTGGACCATGCCTTGACAGGTACGAAAACTGGGGTGTTCCATTTCCCCCGAGAAGACCTCAGAGCCGGTGGCAGCCTCCCCATCCCCAAAACCTGAGCCCAGTGTTGAGCTATATCACTTCCCAGCATGCCCGTCCACAGCCTGCCCCTTGTAGCCGTGCCTGTGAGCAGGCCTGTGTGGGAGTTCGGGTTTCTGTTTGGTTTGGGGGTTTGGGAGGGATACGGTGGGAAGACAGGGTCTCGCTCTGTAGCCCAGGCTGGCCTTGAACTTGTAAACTTCCCACCTCAGCCTCCCACACAGTGAGATTACACCTGTGCCACCGCGCTGGCCTTTTTATCCCTTTATTTCTTGCAGTGCTGGAGATCAAAGCCAGCACTGCACATGCTAGGCGAGTGCTCTACCACGGAGCTACACCCCCAACCCTGGGCAGCCCCGTTTCCATTACCAGTGTAGAAAATTCCCGGACGGAGTCATCAGAGATGTTCCTAAGGAGGAAGAGGAGAAAACAGACTGTTAGTGCCTTTGGTGATCTCGCCCCGGCTGGTGAGATCAAGCACAAATGTAGGAAGTTAATTCCATGAATTTTTTTCTTTTGCTATGTCATCGTTTCTTAACAAGAGGTTTCTAAGACAGTGGTGTGCTGGTAAATGCTTAAGGACCAGCTCTGGTGGCAGCGGGTGCTGGGGTTCAGTTCAGTTGGTAGAACACTGCTCTGTGCTCTCTGAGGCACTGGGTTCGTTCCCCAGCACCACAAAAGGGGAGGGCATGGCACCCCACTCCCCAAACAATCAGCCATCAAAAACCCTACGTACAAATAGCAGAGTCACTGACATGGTGCTGGGGAGTGTTTCGTTCTGTTGTACATAGGGTCACTGTGAGTCAGAGCCGACTCGACAGCACCCACCATCTGGTGGCAGGAGGCGTTTCTCTCAATTCCTATTATGTGTATACTTCCCTCATGGCTGACTGCAAATGACCACAGCGACATCACTGCACTCAGGAAGCGATCCTACAATCTCATGAGCTGGTACGGGTCAGCATGCCATCGGGGGACGTTTGGGAAACTATTCTCAGCCTTTTTTAGAATCACTCTGTACACGTCAGCTTTATTAGAGGGCACCCTTCAGTGAAGAACCTCCTTAACTTTGCCTAACTACACTCTACATTGACTTGATGACATTTTCCCCATGAATAATACAGAGTGGAAAGTTGGTGACAAAATGCCAGCCATCCTGTCTGTCTCCCAACCAAGATTTTTTTCCCACTCTGCCAAAACATCTACCAAACTTGTGAAGACCTTTTTTCATTTTCTTTCCATGTTGTCCACCTCATCATCACTAGGGAGGATGAGTCTAGGGCCGTAACCCTGGAGAAACAGGGCTGCTGTGGCAACCTCTCATCACCAACTCACCACTTTACAGGGCAAGACAAGTAGCAGCAAGCAGCTGACTTCACGATTATCGACTGCCGGCCACTGCAGTGCCCACTGTAACTCCAGAGCCTGCGGAGGCTGAAGCAGGAGGATCATGAGTTCAAGACCAGAGGCAGCCTGCACAATTCAGCAAGACCCTGTTTCAAAAAATTCAAAAGGGCTGCAGGTGCAGCTCAGTGGTGGAGCACTTACCTCGTTTGTATAAGACCCTGGACTTAAGTCCATGGTAGTAGGAAAAGAAAAATAAAAAAGATCTAGTGACGTCAATATTGGGGACCGGAAGAGGTCTATCAGGAACTCCTGGTTAAACAGTCTATAATGGTGACAGGACAGGGTGGTCGGGCAGGGACTCTTCAGACAGCCTCTCAACATGGCCAACCAGGAAAAGAGAGACCAGCACTGCAGGCCCAGGGTAAAAACCACCTCCAGGGAACTACTTCCACCAAAGGGCCACCTCCCAAACCTCCACAGCCTCCCCACACAGCACCACCAGCTGGGGACCAAATGGCATGACTTTTAGGGAACCAACTTAGATCCACTGTGATCACTCCGAACTGTCAAATGCGATCACGTCGTTCTGAAGGGACCAGCTTTTCAATGTCAGCCCTGAGTGTAATGGGATAAACATCTGCCCTGTGACTGCCCCTCCATATAATCCCTCTCTGGACTTCTTGGAAGCCTGAAGGAATCTTCGGATAACAATTTAATTTTTCCCAGGCTTGTTAAGTCTGCCTATTAGGAGCACAGAGTTGAGGGTTGGGTGCTGGTGAACCTCATTTCTGTCTCTTCTTGTCTTGATCATTTCTTTTGGGCGATTCCACCTCTTCAAGGAAATGCTCATTGTCAGAGTCTCCAACTTTTTTGTACCCTGCACCTTTCTGAGATACTGCCATATGCCTGGGGTTTGGGGACCAGCAGTCCTTGCAATCCTCAGGCAGTAGGGCTGGTTTCTATGAAGACAGGTGCTTGCTCTGTGGACCCTGGGGACCTATGGGAAGGAGATATCATCCACACTGGCTCACCAAGGTCTGGATCTGGTTGGCTCCATGAAGCCTTTAGAAGGCATGCTGCTAGAGGTCAGCCATTACCTACAGCCTCCAATCTCCACAATGTGCTGCCCCCGACTTCAACCCAGGCTTCTGCCAGGCCCTCCCCATACTTCTGGTGCCCTCTGTGGAGCCTACAGGATCCAGGGATGTCCCACACAGAAAGCTGCTGCTTTGGGATCTCAAGGGCCATCTCTCCCACAGTCCCATACTGGGTGCAGATTGGATAAGACAAGAGAAATGCAAAGCTTCACCACCCCCCAAATCATATCAGGGAACGTGGGGCGCTACTTCCAATGCCCTTGGATCAGTGGAGATTAGGTACCAGAGGGGATTACGCTTTGAATCTGGTGCTGCCATTGCTGCCTGGCATGTCTTCACATCTTTTTACACCCCAGCAAACTCAGAGGTGGCTTCCCACTGCCCCTCCTCCTGTTTCTACTGGACACACTCCTTAGGCCACATCTATTTCTGTAAGCCTCGTGGCCAGCTCTTGTGGATGGCGGAGGTATCTACATAGAGAATCAGGAAAACTAGAGGTAAGGCTTGGTTATTCCCATTATATTCTACCTACCTGCTGACGGAATTGTGCTAAGGAGGGTGTAAATCCTCCCTAGCCCCTGAACGAGGTCACACAGGAATTTAAATCTCACCGGAGCTCATATCTAGTATGTTTTATGTTAATTTGATTCCTCCACTGCAGTTAAAATACTATGATCCTAGTGGACATCTGGGGCTGAGGTTTAGCTCAGTTGGTAGAGTCTCTGAGGCCCTGGTTTTGATCCCCAGCACAAGAATGGGAGAAGATGTAGCAATCAGCTACTGAAGCAATCCTGAAACAATCCACCATTGAAAACCCTATAAATAGCAGAGAAGCACTGACATAGTGCTAGGCATAGACAGTGTCGCAGAGCTGTTCTGTTGTACATAGGGTTGCTATGAGTCGGACTCGACAGCACCTAACAATAATTGTGGACATCAGCATTCATATCTGCTTTTAATAGATGGGAGGAACAGCTTCATTTTCCAAGTAAAAGGCGTTTCCTTTCTTTATTCACTAGTAGTTTACTCTATTAGCATATATTACATCACAGTGCAATCAGTTTTCATATTCTCCTCCTCCTCTCTAGCCCCTCTCCATGTTTATACTAATGGTACATGACCGTAATATCCATCCCATGTTTTTTCAAGTTCAGTTCCTGGCACACAGCAGCAGCTCCATTCGTGAGTGCATGGTGCAGGGGTGGGGGGGCGGGGGGTCCGCGGTGACTTGCCAAGTGGCCTTTCAGGTGATTGGACAGAGCAGCAAATCTTGACTGGCTGTCAGCGGCTGGCCTCAAGTGGAGGCCTGGCGGCTCCACAGGGGCACAGACTCAGAAGTGCATCACAGCAGACGGACAACATTGCCTTCAAAAATGAGACGTTTTCATCAAACTCGACAATGAGTTATCTGTGTGCACTATTCAGTCAGTTGTGAGCGCCGAATGGACTTGTAGGTCAATCACTTTTGACAAAATAGTAATAACTGGAACAGGCAGAGAATATTTTTTCGAACACCTGGACACAAATTTTTAGCACACACAATCCAAGTCCTTGATAACAAGCATGAGGCTTGTATTATAGTCAGATACAAGTATTCTGAATCCTCCCCTTTATTCTCTCTTCCCTCTACTTCTCTTGAAATAGAGAATTTGTTGTTCAATTCCCAAAGAAATAAGAATTTCTATTGTTTCTACCCTTCTTGGATAGTCACAAAACAAGAATATTTAGCAGCTAAGTGGATAAAGCAGCCTAGAAAAACTGGAATGCAAGGATCTTTTCCAAAATACTTAACGGAATCGTGCTTTTATAAAAGATCTAAAGCTGTGAGTCACTTGTTTGGGACCCCCATGCCCCACCTTTTTAACAAGTCTAATATAATAACCTAGATGCATCCACTCCTAAAATGACCACGAAGATTTTGATCTTTTAAAAAAATTCATCATCCACTGTGTGGAAGCAATTAGTGTATTCAAATAGGTACCAAGTTTTGTGATTCACAGACACCGTCATTATCAAAGTAATAGTGCCTCATGCTTTTGAAAATCTTGCATCAACATATGACCAGACATTCCCATTTTCTCAGCTTTTAGCCAAGGCCTTTGCTCTTAGCTCCAACTGCGACCACATGGCAGACTTCAACCTCAGCCCCCAACTTCTGCAGTTCATCCAACCAGATCATTTGCTTATGTGAAAGACGATCATTGGGGCCTTTAACTTCCACCAACTGCAAGATAAATTATTGGAAGGTTATTTATACTATACTTGAAATGGTAGAATAACTTGAAGGCAAGCAAGCTTGAGATACACCCTAGACACACCAATGCATCCACTTAAAATGCTCAAGAAAGAGAGCTAACAAGCTAACAAAGACAAAAAACTCAATCTTTAAAAAAAAAGTAAGAGGGGAGCACAGCACAGTGGCACATACCTGTAATCCCAGCGACTCAGGAGGTAGAGACAGGAGGATCTCAAGTTCAAGACCAGAGGCAGTCTGCATAATTTAGCGAGACCCTGTCTCAAAAAGTAAAAAAATGGACTGGCAATGCAGCTCAGCGGTACAGCACTTGCAAAGCATGCAAGTATGAGGCCCTGGGTTCAAACCCCAGTTCCACAAGGGGTGGGGGAAAGAGGGTGGAGAAAAAAGAAGGGAGCTGGGACAAACAGAAAACAAATATCAAGATTCAAAACTGAGCATTTCAGTAATCATACCAAATGTAAATGTTTCAAACACTACAATTAAAAGGCAGAGGTTAAAGTGGGTTAAAAAGACCCAACAATATGCTGCCTCAAAGAAACTCACATAAATATAATGGTAAAATAGTTTAAAAGTAAAAGAATAGAAAAATATTGTACCATGTTAATACTAAAAAAAAGGTGGAGTGGAGTATGAAGATACAAGGTGATTTCACAACAAAAAAACATTGGCAGGAGTAAAGGAGAGACATCTTTGAAAGGTAAGAGAGTCAATTTGTCTAGAGGACATAAAAATCCTAAAAGTTCACGCACCTCGTAACAGAGCTTCGAAATGCGTGAAGCAAATACTGATGATAGAGATGCAAGAAGAAATCTAAAATCCACAATTCAGAGATGTTAATACCCTTCTCTCAATAGTTTATGGAACAAGTAAATAAGGAACAGGCAGGACACAGAAAAGTTGAACAATCCTAGAAACAACTTGATCTAATTGGCATTTTAAATTACTGTCCCTAACAAAAGCCAAATAAATGTTCCTTTTTAAAATTTCAGTGCTGGGGGCTTGAGCCCAGGGCCTCATGCATGCTAGGCAAGTGCTCCACCATTGAGCTGCAAGTCCAATCCTTTATTTTTAATTTTGATTTTGAGGCAAGGTTTTGGTTTTGGTTTTGGCTTTTGAGACAGGGTTTCACTGTGTAGCTCAGACTGGCTTTGAACTCAAGTCGATCCTTCCTCCCTCACATATACACAAATACACATAAAATCTCAAATCTCAGGAGTAAGAAAATGAGCAGCCAGTAAAGGGCGCCAGGCCCAGGCCCAGGGTAAGGCAGGTGTGGCACCCTGTGGACAAACCCTGAGGAGGTGCTCACTCCTCTCAAGCCCCTAGAAACCCCTGGGGTCTGTGCCCAGTGTGACACCCTCCCTGAGTGCAGGTTGGACCTGCTGACTCGTTCCAACAACGTCACACAGCGAGCACCATGGACAGCGACCTCCTCGATCCTGGCTCTAAGGAAACAAGAGGCCTGGCAGTAAGCGGTCAGCTGGCAAGGCCTCGGTGGCCCCTGACCTCAGCCCAGTGGCTCCCAGCAGCTGCCACCTGCCACAAAGGGAACGCCTAGATTGCTCGTAAGATAACAGAGGACTGACCTTGAATCGACGGCTCTGGGAGTCCCACACCACCAGGTCAGGGAGGCCTCCTCGGCAGTGGCGAAAGTCAGCCGCCAGGCGCCTGCACACACCACTGAGGATGGGGCCCCCAAGGCAGGTGACGAGATCCTGAACGCAGAACACACGGGGAGTTAGCACCCCAGGACAGGGGTCTGACTCAGGCTGCAGCGACCAGCGACCTTGAGCAAAACAGCAGCGTGAGCCAAGGAAATGGGGGCCAGGCTGGCTGGAGCCCAGCCTGCCACTCCCGCCAGCTCGAGAGCCACCAGCAAAGAGCCCCACTGGTGAGTGCTGGGCACTTCGTTCCCCTCCCTCAGTTAGCAGGCGGCTGCCTGGGGTGAACATCTGGGGGACCCCCTCGTGGGGGGTTGTTTGGACTCAGTATGGCAGTGATGGCTGCAGAGGCTGGCAGGTTACAAGGACAAAGGTGTCCTTGCTGTTGTAGCCACAGTCAGGCAAAAGGAAGCCATGACCTTGTGGGGGAAAGGCATAACCAGGGCTTCTGCAATGCCCGGACACACTCCCAAGGCCAGCAGTGGCGTCCGGGCTGTGGGGATGGGGTGTGCATGCCCTCTCTCCCTCTCCTCCCTCCCTCCCTCTCTCCTCTCCTCCTGCCACACCCCAAGTATATTTTGATATGGTTGCCAAAAGACCCCTAGGACTGAGGAGGCGCTACTTTCTGAGCAGACCTAGTCTTGCAGGTGAACTGTTTATTACCTGAGCTTGCTGAAGAGAGGTGAAGCGATCCCAGCTGACAAGGGACACCACTCTGCCTTCATGGGCCTGCCACGTGGCTGCCACCCAGGCCCGCAGGCTCTCGGCAGAGGCGTTGTGGATCAGCTGCAGCCGGGCCTCAAGGGCTGGCCCTCTGCTTGTGAAGAAGTTGTCTGTACACAAGTCCAGCGGGGACGCCTGTGTCGCAGGGAAAGCAAGCTGTCACGGCATGCCCAGGGAGAGCCCATTAACAAGAGGAACGCTCAACAGCTACAAAATTTGGAAAAGACACAGTCCTTCTCTAAAGAGATATGTAAAAACTATCAGGTATATGCAATCTGATATAAAAGCAGTTGACTACGCAGGATTTTTATAGCGCTGGTCTGCCATGGTACTTTGAGTTATGTCATATGCTTGTGAAAGCCTGACATTGAACAAGGGAGACAGGAAAATTGATGCTTTTGAATTATGGTGCTGGAAATGAACACTGAACATACCATGGACTGCCAAAAAAACCAACAGATCTGTCCTAGAAGTGCCACTAGAGTGCTCCTTGAAAGCAAGGATGGCTAGATTGCCTCATGTATTTTGGACATGCTGGAAGGAGGGACCAAGCCCTGGAGAAGGACATCATGTTTGGGAGAGTGGTGGGTCAACAACAACAACAAAAAAAGCAAGACCCTCATATACTGACACAGTGACTACAACAATGGGCTTAAATTTTAAAAAGATCATGTGCATGGCACAGTGTCGGGAGTGTTTCATTCTGATGTACGTAGTGTTGCTATGAATCAGACCCCACTCGATGGCACCTAACACCAAAAGTTGGCATAAAGCTCTTCCAGGTTAAACTGGCAGAGCTCTTAGCTGGCAAATGTTGCAATGGTTCAGTGAGAGCCCCTGGCAGGGTGCCTAGTCCTTGACAGGTCCTTGACAGGAGCTGAAGGGACCAACATTCAGTTTAAAATGTAATGCTGAAGGTAAACTAAACTGTGAAATGTAATATAGTTACAGTTTAAATTCTATTTTTTATTTTATTTTTTTTTAAGTACTGGAGGTACTGAAGTACTGGAGGTGAAACCTGGGGCATTAAGCATGCCTCGCTAAGTGCTCTACCACTGAGCCACAGCCTCAGTCACATGTTAAATTCTATTAGTCTGTCAGTTGGTCATGCTCTGGGGGCTTACATGTTGTTGTGATGCTGAAAGCTATGCCACCAGTATCTCAGATACCAGCAGGGCCACCCATGATGGACAGGTTTCAGCTGAGCTTCCAAACTAAGACACACTAGGGAGAAGGACCTGGCAGCCCCCACCCAGAACAATTAGCCACTGAAAACCCTATGAAGCAGAGAAGCACTGCCAAATATGGTGCCAGAAAATCAGCCCCCCAGGCTGGAAGGCATTCAAGAGATGAATGGGGAAGAGCTGCCTCCTCAAATTAGAGTCAACCTTAATGACAGCAATGGAGTAAAGAAAGCCCTTGGGACCTCCATTTGCTGATGTGGTACGACTCAAAATAAGAAACACAGTGACTGCAACAATGGGCTCAAATATAGAAAGATCGTGTGCATCGCACAGTGTTGGGTAGAGCTACGTTCTGCTGTACTTAGGGTCGCTATGAGCCGGACCCTACTCGAGAGCAACTAACATCAAGTCTGATTTGAAAAATAAAAGGCACTCTTACAATGGATTTAACCCCATGCTATGTGAGTGATCCAAAAGCCTCTACTGAGGAAGGAGCCAGCCTTCTGGCTGCAGACACCAGCGCGCAGGTGGGCACAAACCACGGGCATAGGCAGAAGAATTGCTTGGGGTGGCAGCAGGATTGGATTACCTGGTAGGCGCTTCTGAAGACGTCTGGGATCCCATCCATGAAAATCACATCCCATAGGAGGAGGCCATACAGGGTGCTGAAGGTGGATCCTTCCCCGTGAATCCCTGCGACAACACACAGGGGAAGAAACACCACCGTGACCCACCACACGCCCCATTCAAGGCAGGAGCAGAAATACGGTGGACTCCAAAGCCAGGGCTGCTTCTGTGCCATTTCTGGCTCATTTTTTTACACTACGCTCTTTGTATACAGAAGCCTTGTTTTAGGGCAAAAGTCTTAGTAATCATGGAAAAACTCAAATGAGCATTCGCCACAAAGCCGCGGTTCTCCAACGTGAGGGAGTAACCCCAGGAACACGTTTTCTTTACAAAGCAGGCTCCCTCGTCGGGCTTTGGAGGTTCTGATTTAGTGGGGCTGGGCTGGTGCAGAGCCCCCAGGCAGCTCAGGTGCAGGGGCCCTGGCCACGCCTGGAGCATTGGGAGGTGGTGGCCCATCCAAGTCCTCAGACTGGGCAGGCTCCGTCTCCTTTCTCCTCTCCTGACCCTGCTTCTGTCCAGTCAAGGTCGCCCAGGGTTTCCAATCTCCAGGCTTCACTGGCACCTTCGGCCTCCGGGGCCATTCTCTCCACATCACACGCACGTTCCTGACTGCGAGACCTCAGAAGGAAACCAAGTCACCGCAAGCCAGAGGTGGAGTCTGGAGAGGGGAAAAAGGGCATGGACCTTGGCACAGCCCTGAGATCTGTGTCCCCCAGAGGCCCCGGCTCTCCCAGCTCCTCGCTCCGAGCCGGGTGTCTCCACACACCACACCCTGCACCCGGCGAGGCGGCTGTGTGGACGCCTCTCCACGTTCCTGCCTTGGCCCAAGGAGGCACTGGCCACGGGACCACCTCCCCTGCCCACACATGGACGAGCTCCTCCGGCTGGCCAGGCCCTGGCCCCCCCTGTGGGCACAGGAGAGAAAGCAGTGACCGAGTGGCTTCCTGCTCAGGTTGTGCCCCACAACAGTGCCCTCTGGGCAAAGACTTGAGTGTGTCTGTGGCACCTGGCGGCCCTGCTCCTCTCTCCTGCGTTTCTCCCAGTTCTAGTCTCTGGTCCCTGGCACCTGTCTCCTTGCTGCACAAGGACAGAGCGGGGACAAGGATGCTCAGGCCCCTGGCTGAAGCCAAGTTCTCTAATTTTACAGGAAGCTTCCGCGCCAGGATACCGGGCTCTTGCCCACCAGGAAGAAGCTGGCCTGGCCTTCCACTCAGCTCCCTGGCCCTGGGTGGACACCGCTCAGTCAGGACATGGGAGTCAGAGTCATTCCTGAGCTCTTAGGCAACCCATGCTATGTGCTGGATTCTGACAGAAGTCACATGGGTATGACCGCTGGAGCACTGGTAAGTCAGAAGTCCTCCCTGAAGGACTCTGAAATTGTCCCTACACAGAACCTTCTCTAGAATAAAGCCTGGCATGGGTTTGGCTCATTTTCACTGCATCCCTTTTAATAACCATTGTGGCATCTGATCCTGTCAGATCTCGAACGCTAAGCAGGATCGGGCCTGGTTAGTCCTTGGATGGGAGACCGCCTGGGAACACCAGGTGCTGCAGGCTTGGGAGAAGGACCCGGCAATTCACTCCTAAAAATCAATCAGCCATTGAAAACCTTATGAATAGCAGAGAAGCACTGACAATACTGATTCGCCTCTTGTACGTAGGGTCGCTATGAGTCAGACACTGACTCGACAGCACTTAACCACTTTTAATAAATGAAAAATATTTTATATAAAAACATTTACTTTTCTGGAAAAAGGATTATCTGTTTTCCAGGCTCATGGCTAAACTGGAAGCATTTCGGCATGTCCAGGTCACAGCCTACCCCTCCTCTAGCAACTGCCAATTTATGTACTTCCCGTGACATTATCTGGGGTCTTGGGTCAGACTGTTATTTACTTTCTAGTTCATTGATTTCTGCCCTGATCTTACTTCTTTCTGTCTACTGCTTTTGGGTATGATTTGATGTATTTTTGATGTTTTAAGGTGCACTGTTGTTTATTTGAGCTTTCTCTGACTCTTTAATATAGCACTCACAGAACTGCCTTTGCTATACCTCAAAGGTTCTCATGGGTTGTTTCCATTTTCACTTGATCCTAGGAATTTTTAACTTGCCTCTCTGATTTCTTCAATGTGTGTTGATCAATCTCCGTGTATTTGTAACATTTTTGCAGTTTCTCTTGCTATTGATTTCTGGTTTTACTCCATTGTGATCTGTTAGCATGCAAGGAATGATTTCCACTTCCTTATATTTGTTAAGACTTGTGTTGTGACCTAAAATGTGGCCTATTTTAGAAAAAGTTCCATGTGGTGCTGAGATAAACGGGTATTTTGCATCTGTTGGATGAAATGTTCTGCAGATGGCTATTAACTCCTTTTGGTCTAGGGTACTGTTTGACTCTAAGGTGTCTTTGCTGATTTTTTGTTTGGAGATATGTCTACTAATCAGAGTGGGCTACTGAAGTCACGAATTATCATTGTACCTGGACCTTTCTGTTCCTTTATGGGCAACAGTCCTCATCTTATGAAATTAGGTGAACCATTGTTTGGCACATAATATTTAAAATCGTTGTCTTCTTGATTGATCCTTCCCTTTATTAATATGTACTGTCCTTTGTCTCTTCTGATTAATTTTGGACTGACGTGTACTTTGTCCAGTATCAGTATAGCAACCCCGCTTTTCTTCTATTCTTTTCTTTTCGGCTTCTTCATGCTTGGTAAACCATTTTTCCATCCTTTCAGTTTCAGTGTGTGCCTTTGCCAGTGAAGTGTGTCTCTCAGAGACAGGGAGTAGGATCTTGTTTTTTAGTACAGTTGGCTAGTCTACGTGTTTTAAGTGGAGAGTTAAGATCACTTGTATCTAGGGTTATTATTGAGAGGAATTTTGGGTTTGGGATGCCTTTGTTGATTGTTTTCATAGTCTCTTTAATTGTTGATTGTTCTTTTCTTTCTTCCCTGGTCGTATTAGAGGTTCATCGGTTTACTAAGCTGGAGATGCTTGCTTCTGTCATAGCTCTCATTTGTTCATGTGTTCCCCTCATAGGATTTATTCTTCCCTAGGTTCTCATGTTTATATCTGTATTTCCTCTTCCTGTGTATGTAGGATTCCTTTAAGTATTTTCTGCAGTGCTAGCTTAGTGGTCAGGAACCGATTAAGTTCGTGCTTGTCTTGGAAGATCTTTATTTCTCCATCAATTTTAAAGGATAGCTTGCTGGATACAGTCATCTTAGTTGGAAGTTATTGACTTTCAAGCCTTGAAATATGTTGTTCCATGCTTTCTTGGCTTTTAGAGTTGCTGTTGAGAGGTTTGCTGCCATTCTGATGGGTCTGCCTTTGCAAGTGAGTTGGCATTCAGAAAACCTCCAAATCTTCCTGATGTCTATTCTCCTCCCTCAGATGGGACACAGAGTGTTTATTTTACAAGAAATTCAAATTGCTTGTCTTTCTAGCAGCTTTTCTGCCTCCATTGGCACTGCATCATGCCAGGAGGAGTGGGTTCTTCAGGCTTCTTGTTGCTGTGACCTGGCTCTGGGCCTGCTCAGCCCTTCAGAAGCAGCCCAGCCTTCGGCTCCACTGACAGGTTTGTCACCTGGCAGCCCCTCTGGCCCTTCTCTGCCCTTTTGTACCCACTCCTGCCCACTCTCAGCTGATAGCCAAAACAGTCTCACGTGTTTCTAACATCCCAGAGCACCGGTCCTCACAGGCAGTGGGAGGGAAAAAGACCCCCACTGAAAATGGTACTTAGCAAAATTGTCTTTCACACACCCATGGCCAGCAGTGCCTTGTACTGTGGGCAGTGAACAGAGAGACGACAGTGACCCACCACAGCCAAACCCCTGTGCAATGCTGCACATCCACTGGGCCACTGGGCCAGGATGGGGGAAACCGTGCTCAATTTACCCTGGTCAAAGCCACTGCGTCGGTAATGGTCCAGCGCCAGCTCCTCCACAGAGCACAGGACCGTGGTGGGCGTAGCGGAGTCCCCGGTCTCTATGACAAACACAGACTTGCCCATCCCACGCTGCGGGCACAGCCTGCCCGTGATGGTCACCTGGGACAGCAGCAGAAGAGCATCCATCAGCCTGGTTTTAGTGAGTCCCTGAAAACTCACCTGTAGGATCCTGAGGATAAGCCTTCCTACCCCCGAAGCTAGGCTCTTGGCAGAGCACACAGTGTGGGGCCCATCGTGCACCCAGTGAGGAGCTCACCGCCTCGGCCTTCAGAGAGCATCCGTCATCAGAGCTGCTCTCCAGGGCCCCTGGGGAGCAGGCAGAACTAGCAGGTGCTAGGAGCTTCCACTCAGGGGTTTCGTCACCCACCCAGGTGTGACCACGCCCACTGGCCCAATCTTATCAAGGAAGAGATCAGAGTGAAACAGGCAGAATAGCCACAGCTTGTCCAGTACGACCCCCAGGCTACTCTACATTCTAAAGAAAGTACAAGCTATGACTTCTCAGGTTGTTTCCAGTCAGGAAACAAACAAACAAACAAACAAACAACTGTTTAAAGCCAAAGCACCCAAAGGAAAGCTGGGGATACGCCTGACAGGCAGAGACACTGGATTCCATCTCAGCACCAGAAGCAAAGCACCCAGAGGGCACTCACGTGTTTCACGTCCCCCAAAGCAATTTCTGGCAGCCGACGGAAGAGGTGCTTGTACTTTTTACAGCTCGGAGACTCGCGCAGGCGCACAGCTCTCTGATAAAGTGAAAGGCGGTGTCCTGTCCTTACTTCAGGATCTGCCAGCCCTTCATGGATGCACCTGATAGCCTAGCAAACAATATATCACATATCAGCATCCTAAATGACCCTCCGGCCGCTTATCCATTGGTATAGTTTGACAGGAAACCTCACTGCTAATTATTCAGCTTTGCTAACTAGCAAATGAGTAAACAGGACTCCTCAGGATACAAGCTGTTTCCTTAGGTTGTACGTCTTTAATACCCAGATCAACTATAACCCTTACTGGGCTGGTCTGCAGCTCAACGGGGGCTCAATGGCCTATGATTCAGGTGGACAGTGAATCCTCGCTGTCCCCTCCTCACGGAGCACAGGACCCTTGGGGACATCCCTGTGCCACAGGCTGGAGGAGACTTTCCAGGAAAACATGGCTCAGTGGTTCTTAGAACAGCACCTGGGGAGCAGGGAAAGAAAACATGTCCCACCCTGATCTACAGAATGAGAATCTAAAAGAAGGGCCCAGGTGTCTGACCCGGACAGAGCTCCCGGGTGACTCCCATGTGCAATTAGGCCCACAGAGCGGGGCTGGACTCATTCACGAGGAGAGGAACTGAAGGCTTGGAGGAGTTTAATGTATTTCCTGAGATCATTCAGAGTTGGCAAACCCTGTCTGAGTTCCGCACTCCACTCCTATGTTTACTGTTGTTGTTGTTAGGTGCTGTCAAGTCGTGTGTGACTCAACCCTCATCGGGCTTCCAACAGCTGATTGTTTCAGGATTGCCTCGGGAGTGGATTGCCACATCCTTCTCCCATTTTTGTGGTGCTGGGAATCGAACTTGGGACCTCAGAGACTGCAGAGCGGCACTCTACCAACTGAGCTAAATCCCAGCCCCTAATGTCTTCAAAGATGGCTATAATCCGAAATATGGAAAGTAACAGCTATAAGGATGTGGAAAAACTGGAACCCTCCTGTCTTGCTGGTATGAACATAAATATGGTGGAAACGCTATGAAGAACAGTGCAGTGGTTTTCCAAAAAGACAAACATTTCCAGGCACAATGGTGCACACCTGTCATCTCAACAACTTAGGAGGCTGAGGCAGGAGGATCTCAGGTTCAAGGTCAGAGGCAGCCTAAGTAACTTAGCGAGACCCTCTCTCAAGATAAAAAATAAAAAAGGGGTTAGGGTGCAGCTCAGTGGTGGAGCACTTGCAAAGTATGTGTGAGGCCCTGGGTTCAACCCCCAGTACCAAAAAAAAAAAAAAAAAAGCTAAACAAAACTGCCATACAACCCAGCAATTCATTTGTACGAATATCCCCCCAAAATTAAAACCAGGAACTCAAAGAGACACTTGGATATGCTTGTTCATGCCAATGTCATTCACAGTAGCCAAAAGGCAGGGGCAACCTAAGTGTCTGTCTGTGGATAAATATAACTTGTTCTATACATAGGATGGACATTATTCAGCCACAAAGAAAAGAATGAAGTTCTGACACACTACACCCAGGATGGAGCTCAGAAATACTATGCTAAATAAACGAAACCCAAAACTTGAAGGACAAATCTTGTCTAATTCCACTTATAGGCAATATGCATATTCCTAGAGACAGAGGCCTGCAGCATAACACTGTGGCAGCCACTCCCGTCAGATCTCAGAAGCTAGGCAGGGTCAGGCCTGGTTAGTCCTTGGGTGGGAGACCACCTGGGAACACCAAGTGCTGCAGGCTTGGGAGAAGGCTGGCAACCCACTCCCAAAAACAATCCGCCATTGAAAACCCTATGAACAGCAGAGAAGCACTGACAATAGTGTTTCGCCTGTTGTACATAGGGTCACTATGAGTTGGACACCAACTCGACAGCACCTAACAACAACAACAACGGGGACAGAAAGTAGATTCGAAGTTACCAGGGCAGGAGGAAGGGGAAATGGGGAGTAGTTGTTTAATAGGACAGAGTTTCCATCTGGAGTGATAACTAGATAACAGCATACTGTAAGTAGAATTAACGCCACTGTTTTACTCCAAAAAATTGTTAGAATAGCAAATGGTATATATGTGTTCTATATATTTTACCACAACAAAAAAGTAAAAAGTAAAGATATTAAATACAAATAAAGAAACTGAAGAATCAATGAAGGCATAGGCAGGAGGAGGTGAGGGGCCAAAAGGAGTCAAGAAGTACAAACAGGGCTGAGAGAGAGTACAGCAGGCCTGCTCCGCCTCTGTCCCTCCCCCCATGAGCCATCTGGCACTATTCTAGAACAAGTATGTGGCTGTGGACTCGTGCCCTGGAGGCTGACACAAGGCACATAAGGAAAGGTACAGGGCCAGGTACATGGCCAATAAAACTGCAGGGAAAAGGTAAAACAGAGCTAGAAGCTTCTTCACTACCAGCCACACTGAGCACCGTGGCCAGCCTGCCCAGGGAGGGCAAGCGTGGATGACGGGGAGTCCGTGATGCCTGCGCGCCTGCTCTGCAGGGGAAGGAAAAGGTGGCCAGACAGAAGCTCGTCCCTTCCTCGCTGGTTCCGGGCCAGCAGACGCTTCCCTTCCCGAGTCACGTCAGCCTCAATGAACACCCAGAGGAGAGGAGGCTCCCCGCCAACCTCCAGGACAGAAAACCGCCCCCAGCGGCCTACCAGAGCACCTGAGGGAACAAGGCCCCTTTCAGGAGAAGGCAGGGCAAACCCTGTCTGAGTTCCGCACTCCACGGTCAATTTTTTCCACCCCTACATCACCCTGACTCACTTCACATGCCCCTGGAAAAAACCCAGGCACAGGACCCTCCATTCAACTCCAAGGCAGGGCTGGACCAGAGATGGGCGGGCGGGGAGGGGCCGCAGGCAGCCGCACAAAGAGCTTCTGTTGCCGCCTGGCTCAACAGCAGCAGCCTCCAAGGCCCCGCCCTGCCGCCCACAGCAGCAGCAGAATCCCTCCACTGCCCAGTCCCGAGGGTCCCCAGCAAGGGGGGAACCAGTGCCTGCAAGAGAAAGTGGCTCATTCCAGTGGCAGAGGAAAAGACCTCGGAGAAGTACAGAGAGTACTCCCCCGACACCTGCAATAAGACAAGAAAAAGAATATTTCCTTCATCAGTCTTTCTATCTGGAAGGCCTGGGCAACCAGTAAATAAAATCAACATTTCCAAAGCAGAAAACACCTTCTCAGGGCCTGGGGCTGTAGCTCAGTGGCAGAGCATTTGCCTGGCCTACCTAAGACCCTGGGGCCATCCCCAGGACAGCAAAAGCACACAGACCTCCTTGAAGGCACCTGCTGAGGGTTAAGACAAGTGGCCCGCTCTTTCCCTTGAGTCCTACATCCTAACTCCTAGATCCCAACAGAGTCCTCGACCAACCTTCTCCCTGGTCAGAGAAGAAAAGCCAGAAGCCTCCCCTTTTTATTCTTATGCTTGTGCTGGCGGCATCACTGATATTTCTTTTGGGGTTGCAAGAACTCAGTCAAAGAATGTTAGCAAAAGAAATACATGTTGTAAGTACATTTAAAGTTCTAAAGTATTTAAAGGGCTGGAGGTGTAGCTCCGTGGTAGAGCACTTGCTTAAGCATGCGCAAAGGCCCTGAGTTCCATCCTTAGCACCAAGATAAATAAGTAAATGAAGAAATAAATGAATACTTTAAAATTCACCATATTTTAAAAACACCCTTAAAAGTAACAAGAGCCTTGGGTATGTTGCTGAGTACCGGTTCCAGGCGCTTCAGGTGCTGGTGTAGGTTAAGAGCCAGTCGATCCCACCAGCGGCCTCTGCTGTCGGGACAGTAAATGTTCTGGGACAAGAGGTTCTGAAGTTCCTTGACAGCTTCCTGTTGTGACAGTGACAAAGAAAACCCATTATACTCTCAAAAAAATTAATTGTATAATTATATTTAGAAGCTAATGGGATTGGAAAGTGTATTTAAAATACATAACTTTCCATTTTAAGGTCAAGGAGCAGGCTGACAGGACAGGGACTGTGAGGGGCCCTCCCTGCGTGGCGTGAGTCCCCTGTGCATCTCTACTTCACCCAGGTCCCCTACGTCCTGGCGTTAGCTCTTGTTGTTGTTAGGTGCCGTCAAGTTGGTATCCGACTCATAGCGACCCTGTGCACAACAGGCGAAACACTATTGTCAGTGCTTCTCTGCTATTCATAGGGTTTTCAATGGCTTATTGATTTTTGGGAGTGGGTTGCCGGGTCCTTCTCCTAAGCCTAAGCACCTGGTGTTCCCAGGTGGTCTCCCATCCAAGTACTAACCAGTCCTGACCCTGCTTACCTTCCAAGATCTAACGGGATCAGATGGCACAGGGCTATGGCTGCAGGCACATTAGCTCTTAGAAGTTTGGAAACAGTGCAATGTCTTCTGCAAGTCACACCAGCCAGCTCAGAGCCAGGCAGGGTCAAGCTCTAGAGAGGCAGCTGAGGACGGTTGGGGCTGGCAAGGCCTCAGGCTTCTGGGAACTCAGCAGGTCACATGACCCACTGCAAGAGCGATTTGGGGCCGGTTCTTACCAGTAGTGAAGGGGTTCCTCATCCAAATGCACCACTTCAACAGGGAAACCCTCTGCTCTAGATCCACGTACTGACTGTTGACTGTTCAGTCATTCCTTATGTTAACGTCTTCTAGTTCATCACCTACCTTTCTCAAACACGTAATGATTTACCCCAGAAAATGCCTAATCCTCTGTACACATGCAATTTGGGGAAGATTCCTTAAAGGCCATCCATCCATCCATTTTTTTTTTGGACAGGCTCATGCTATGTAGCCCAGGCTGGCCTCAAACCCACGATCCTCCTGCCTCAGCCTCCTGAGTGCCGGGATTACAGGCCTGAGCCACGTCCATGAACCTTCCTGAGACTCCAGGACCCCAGGTTAAGAACCCAGCTTGGCCTCTCCTCCTCCTTAAATACCACTTGTCAATAAAGAAATACCAAACACAGCAAAACAGAGCCGTGGCAAGGCCACAATGTTTAGTATAATGACATGAAAAACATCTGATTTGTAACTGTAAACCAGCCCCGGACAATCCAGATGGGGAGGCAAAGGGAGAGATTTCAACCTCAGAGATTTCAGGGAATCTCCTGAGTCCCCTGCAGAGTTGTGAACGAGAGCCAGGCTCGGGGTGCAGAGGCCTGGCCAGGCTTCTGCTGAGCTGTGTCCATGACCCACAGGCCACCGCAGGACAGAGACTCATCCACGCCAGAGCAAGCGAAACAGCTGTTGGTCTTCTCTGTGCTAACCCACGAGACAGCCGGCTGCCTGCCTTCTCTGGATTGCTGGGTGCCGCGCTGACGCACGGACAGGCCGGCTGCCCAGCAGCCTTTCCTTCCCACGTTACCCACACAGGTCAGTGAAGGGTGGGGTGGGGCAGGGAATGCCAACCTCATACATGTGAAGTCGCTCCAGGATTTCAACAGCCCGGGACGAAATCCTGGTGTAAATCCAGCCGACGGTAAAACACCGCAGAAAGCGTGGCAAGCCCTCGTGGTATCTAAAATGAACACGTGCAACAGTAGCTTAGGAATCTGGCTTCGGTGCTGGAAGACGGTTTTAAGAAGCGACAAAGCAGATGGAATCCCTATCTTTTAAGAAGATGCCTTCTGAATCCTTTCAGCTTTGCACAATTTTCTACCCCACAAACCTACATGGTCATAGCCAATAGCCCTGCCCTGGGTCACTCACACGGTAGGGAGAGATGAGAACAGCTGGAGATACTCCAAACCAGGGGGCCTTCGGGGTCCCCAGGGGTCCAGGTCCATGGCCTGCTAGGACCTGGTCAGGACGGGAGTGGAGGGAGAGAGGGTGAAGCTTGGTGTCTATGCAGCTCAGTGGTTGAGCACTTGGAAAGCATGCACGAGGCCCTGGGTTCAACCTTCCAGTACAACAAAAGAAAAAAGTATGTCCGAAATATTTTTCTGAAGGAGATGCTAGCTAATCCTAATTTTTCTCAGCACTATGTAATAACCAAGGAAAAAATTCTTTTTTTTTTTGGTGGTACTGGGCGTTGAACCTAGGGCCTCGTGCTTGCATGCTCTGTAAGTGCTGAACCACTGAGCTGCACCCTCAGCCCATTATCTTTCTTTTTGAGACAGGGTCTCGCTAAGTTATGCAGACTGCCTCTGGTCTCGACCTTTCGATCCTCCCGAGCTGCTGAGATCACAGGCATGTACCACCGCGCCCAGTGCGGAAAAATTCTTAACATATACTGAAAGTGTTAATGTTTCTTAAACAGAATAATGAAGCATCTTGTGCTGTGCCTTTAACACACACTGTCTTTCCAGAATAACACGTACTGGAGCTTCCCTCAGAAAAACACAGCCAGGGTGCGCCCCACCTTCCTCTTACTGCTGGGCTATTCTCCCGTGTACGCTCACCTCCCCAGGGCTCGGGGAAGGCAGCACCCCAAGACGGCAGCTAACAGTGGGGCGTGTGTGCACCTGAGCGTCTCTCGTACAGGGATCTGAGGTGCACGAAATCCACGTTTAACTCTCCACCATTTCCTCCCACTTCACATGCACTCTGACTCCACGCCAGGTGAGTAGCGAATTCCAACTCCACCCCTGATCTGACCAGCAAAAGGAGTATGTTCTTCATGAATATGATTACCGTCAGCGGTTGCAACAAGTGGGTCTATCAGTAAATTTTGGCAACTACCTGGAAATAAAACATTCTTACCCAGGGTGTGGCTTAGTGGTAGAGTGCTTGCCTAACATGTAAAGTCCAGGGTCCCAAGCCCAGCACGGGGAGGGAGGACGCCTCACCTCAGGGAAGGGTGGCTTTGCAGTTTGTTCCAGTCCTGCTTTGCACTTTGACAGAGCTCCTTAGCTTCTTCCCAGTTCCCATTGGCCATTGCAGTAGAAATGTCATTCAGCATGTGAGCAGCCGCTGCGTATCTGGGGGGAAAAAATCCATCTAGGTTTCAAATGTTAAGAGCTATTTCCATAAAAATTACCACCTCCAGCTCTGAAGGGAAAAAGGAAGGTGTTTTCGAAAACGAAAGGGTTATTTAAATTTTATTCAACTAATAATTTAACATGAAATGGAGTTTAGTTCAGTTGTTAGAGTTCTGCACTGCACTCTGAGGACCCATGGTCAATCCCCAGCACCACAAAAACAGAAGAAGGACTTGGCAATCCACTCCGGAAGCAATCTGGAAACAATCAGCCATAGAAAACCATATGAAAGGTACTACAAGTCAGACCCAACTCAATAGTACCTAACAATAACAATAATAATTTAATATAACCACCCCTTGAAATGGCCCAGAAGAACCAATGCAGCCTGTCCAAAAAGGCAGAGAGAAACATTACCACTGCACATTTACATAACATGTCCTCAGATCCCAGCTTTGGAGCTCAGCCATTCATTCGCTCAACAATTTGGCAGCTGCTGAGCCAACACGTGACTGACTTCAAAATTCTAACAAGACATCGATTTGATCATGTGATCATTTGTAGGCAGAAGTAGCTGGAGAGATGCGTCTAAGGTAAGGGAATTACTTAGGATAATCCAAAAACAACTTTGGGGACACACTTTCAGAGATGGCAGTCCTGACTTTTTATACCACCACTCCGGTGAAGAAAGACAATTTTGCATTGCTTCTTTAGATACCAAAAACAAAGGCATGTGACCAATGAGTCCTGAAGCACTCTGGGTATATATTCATTGTATCCTGGACTCAAATCTGAAAGAAAAACAGGCAGCATGTGCAAACACTACATGAAGAGGAGGAGAAACAGCCTCCACATGTAAAAGTCTGAGACCTAATCATTTCATGAGGTCAAGAAGAGCACAGAAAGCGGCCTGGAGGCTGGCACAGCCTGGCACGAGCACCTTCCCCATCCTGGCCCATCACCAGCCAGAAGCAGCCCCTTCGCACCCAGCATCGAGGCTAATCCAAGGCCACCTCCAAGAGGACGCTTGAAACCAAGCCCATCACGCTGCACCCCATGTCCCTCCAGCGCTGCCAGCCCTCGTCACCATCTGGGCTCCCGTAGGCAGGGCCCACCCCTCATTGCACCCACACCCACCCGCCCTGCTTCCCAAACCCTTCCCCAGTGCTGCCTGGAACCGCTAGCCCTCGAACAGCATCTCCCAGCCTCACACTCTGCCCTTCACCTGCTGCCACCCGCTCCCAGGCCGGGTGGCCCCTCACCGCCTCCTGCCTCCCGGCCGAGAAGCACAGAGGGGACCCCTGCCCACGGCTGCACCCACACACTCTCCTGCCCCGGATGCTCCTGCTGCCGGCTTCTGCCCATCTCCTGCCCTCCCAGGCACAGGCCGCTGCACCTGTCATCTTCTGAAGCCACTCCCTCACCATCTGTGCCACCTGTTTCTCCCGTCACAACAGCTTGGTGGCCTCAACGTCAGTGAGGACAGAGAGCAGGCTCGGGCCCAGGGCCTCCCTCAGCTGCCGTGTGAGCTACCTTCCCTATCACTGGGGCATGGTCCCAGACAGGACTCCTCAGGAGGGGGAAGATTTACTTTGGCTCAGGGGTACACAAATGTCAGTGCATAGTCCTTGGCTCGACTGATTCTGGGCCCGTGGTGAGGAAGGACGTCACGGTGTAGGGAGGATATGGCCCATGAAGCCGTCCCCTCCTGGCAGCTGTTTTCATTCGATAATTTCAATAACTTACTTTTTAGCGTACATGGTTACTCTAAACACTGCTTAACTCCCCAAAGGGCAAGGGTCGAAACCAATTTCAGTTATATTTGAGCCATAAATCTTAACTCAAGAATCAAAAGTGAGCAGGGTGCAGTGGCACACGCCTGTAATCTCAGCAGCTCAGGAGGCAGGGGCTGGAGGATCGCAAGTTCGAGACCAGAGGCAGTCTGCGTAACTTAGTGAGACCCTGCCTCAAAAAGTAAAAAAATGGGCTGGGGGTGCAGCTCAGTATTCCAGCACTTGCAGAGCATGCAAGAGCGAGGCCCTGGGTTCAAACCCCAGTACTACAAAAGAAAAAGAAAAAAAAAAAAAATCAAAAGTGACATTTTAGGAAATACAAATTACCTTTTCTTATAGAAGGTGCTTTTTTAAAGGAAATACGGCCGGGCATTTGCCACCCAGTTGTAATCCCACCACGAGGGAGGCTGGGGCCTAAGGATCTCAAGTTCCAGGCCAGCCTGGGTTACACAGCAAGACGTTGTCACAAAAAACTAAAAAAAAAAACCCAAAAATACAGAAAAAAGGAAATGCAACTTTTTTCCTATAAGATCTATGCTTTCTTACCAATACCTACTTCTGCTGGTGAAATTTTCATTAAATCCAGGTACAAATAGAAATTAGTGAGAAGCTTAACTTCTCCACTTGATTCTGATACACAGCATACGCGTTACTCTCAGCTTTATGTGAAGTATAATAACTAGGAAAGCATTCATTTCCCACCTTATTCATGCCAACAACACATTCACAAGGCAGGTTTGTTAAAATGTCTGCATTAAAAATGTGCTTCTGGCCAAAGCTACTTGAGACCGTAAGTCAGGGAAAATTTTTGTAGTTCTAACTCAAAAATCATTGGTTTTGGTAACCTTAATCTTAAGTACATTTCTAAATTTTCCCTACAGACTTAGAAATGCAGACAAGTAAGGCAAAAGACAACAAAATCCAAAAACTTTAGAATTTGGCTATAGTCTTAATATTTCTGCTTTAGTTGGCAAGAAAAAATAATAAAACCACTTATTAAATCTTAACATACACACACGGCCAGGCGTGGTGGCACACAGCTATAATTCTGGCACTTGGAGGCTGAGGCAAGAAGATGGATGTGAAGTTTGAGGCCAGCCTGGGCTACATGGCAAGTTCTAGGCTAGCCTGGGCTACACAGAGAGACCCTATCTCAACAAAACAAAACAAAACAAAACAAATAAAATAAAATAAAATAAAACACACAGAGATACTGTAGTGAGTTAACATGATCCTACCTGATAAGATCTTCTCTGTCCTGGAAGATCTGGGTTTTCCGATTGACAGTGTAACTGGGAAATTCTGTTCGGCCAAGATTGACCAGCAGCACAGTGGAAAGCTGACCCTGACCACCACAAGCAGCTTCTTCGTCTTCCATGGAGTCAGTCAGTGAAAACAGTAGCAAGATCCGGGCAAACACAGCCCTGGGGCCTTTAGAGACTCTCAGCGATGGGCCAGCCAAGTCCTTAGCTCTAAAAAGATATATGCAATACAAAAATGCCTTTCTGGTTTTTAAGCATTTATATATGAGATTTTAGCAATTATTCTCAGCTAACATAAAGACAAATGGCACTCAATGCTCTAAACCTGAACCAAATCTTCCAGCTACATGATGACGGCATGGTACTGAACCTCTGTGGAGCTCACAGCCCCACTCAGGGATAAACAGAGAACTGAATGAATTTCGATCTCTAAATGATTTCATACATGCTTTGTCTCAATAAAACTTTCCTTCCCCAGCCACGGACTATGCCGGATTGACCCTGGTCATGAACGTTTAAAATTCCAGGAAAACTCATCAAAGTATTCATAACCTCTTCAGCATGAGCAACTCTCAATCACTGATTTAAGTAGTAATTCAGATCAAAGAAGAGGTACTTCTTTTAAAATGTCATTAACAGAAGCTCTGGGTGTGACAGGAAGTGGTATAAACCCACACCGAGGATTGGTGCTGTTCTCCACTGGACAGCACAGCTCAGTGACAGTCCCGTTCCAGGCTAATAATCTCAGCTCGCATCCAGTCCAGATGTCTGCCAGGTGAGTCTGGAAGGCTGGATTAAATCTAGGGCCTTGTGGGTCCTCTGGTCTCTAGCAACTTGGCTACCACCTAAGCACAGTTTCTTAATCTCAGCTCTACGGGCATTTAGGCTGGATAATTCTTCATGGAACTGGGGGTGTCCTGTGCATTATAGGATGTCCTGCAGCATCCCTCACAAGATGCCATTAGTACCCCCACCCAGCAGGACAACGACAAAATGTCCCCAGATAATACCAGATGCTCTCCGGGGGACAAAAATCTCCCCCCTGTTGGGAACCACCAGCCTAATAAAGACCTCACACCTTTCTATCATGCAGCCACCATTAAACCTGGGAATGGTGTAGAGAATGGTGCCACCTTTGAGAGCTTCGGGGCAGGAGCGGGGTTCCCATTATGTCAACACTTTATGGAGAACCCCTCATCTACAAAGACTACTTGAAAGTGCACGCTTCATGTCTGTCAGCTTGTTGTGCTGTGGGGGCTTGCGTGTTGCTGTGATGCTGAAAGCTATGCCACTGGTATCTCAGATATCAGCAGGGCCACCCATGGTGGACAGGTTTCAGCTGAGCTTTCAGACTAAGACAGACTAGGGAGAAGGACCCAGCAGCCCACTCCAGAAACAATTAGCCATTGAAACCCTATGAGGACCAGAGAAGCACTGTTAGATATAGTGCCAGAAAATAAGCACCCCAGGCTGTAAAGAATTTAAGAAACGGCTGAGGAAGAGTTGCCTCCTCAAAGTAAGGTCGACCTTAATGATGGGAATGGAGTACAGCCCCTGGGACCTCTATTTTTGATGTGGCACAACTAAAAGTGAGAAGAAACAGTGGCTGCAACAATAGGCTCAAACATAAAAAGACTGTGTGCGTGGCACAGTGTCAGGGAGTGTTTTGTTCTATGAGTCACTATGAGTTGGATACGCCTCAACCTAACAACACCTAACAACAACAATATAGGCTGCATGCGAGGGACCCAGAGATAAGGAACAGACAAAAAGTCCCCTCTCAGATCTCTAATTTTCTTTGTAAATAGAGACCAAATAAAATAAATAAGAAAAATGTGCAAGAATATCAGTTAAATCTATTTTTCTTGGAGTAAAGAAAAAAAAACTAGAATTTACCAAAAGCCTGTTGCCTTTGCTCTTTTGACTAGTGATTTTACTTGGTACTTAAAGTTACTATGGTCTTACAATAAGAATTTTGAATAAAAAGTCAAGAAAGAATCCAGGCCATTATACTTAAGGTTCTTCCAGCCTTCTCAATCCAATCACAATTGCAATAAGTAGTTGTAATTCCAAAAAGTGTTGTTGTTGTTGTTGTTAGGTATTGTTGAGTTGGTGTCCAACTCATAGCGACCCTATGTACAACAGGTGAAACAGTATTGTCAGTGTTTCTCTGCTATTCTTAAGGTATTCAATGGCTGATTATTTTGGGGGAGTGGGTTGCTGGGTCCTTCTCCCAAGCCTACAGCACCTGGTGTTCCCAAGCGGTCTCCCATCCAAGGACTAACCAGGCTGTACCCTGCTTAGCTTCTAAGATCTGATGGGATCAGACGCCACAGTGCTACAGCTGCAATTGCAATAAGTAGTTACAATTCCAAAAAGTATACAATCTATAATAATAAGGTAATGTGTGCTATCAGCATTTGAAATGTTTTAACTGTTACAATGACCAACAGACCTTTTCAAGATCACTGCTCCGATTCCAGACTGACTCTTGCCCCAGGTGCAGATTGAACGCTGCTTGGCCAGTTTGAGAAAGGTGTCCACCAGCTGCTGCTTCTGTCCACTGGGATTTGCCACGTGGAAGGTCTTGGCCAGGGCTTTCAGTTCAGGAGCAGAAAGGAGTTCAAGCACTTCCGAGAGTTCATGCAACTCAGACTCTGAAACAGTTAACAACAACAAGAAGTTAAAAATAGTTTTAAATAATTTACTATTTTCTAATTTTATTTGCTTGGGGGAGAAAACAGCTTAGCTAGATGCAAATAAAATGAAATTTTACTGCAGAGATTTTAATTAGTTTGCTAAACCCAAAACTAGTTTGCTAAGAATTTCCCAAACTTTCTTT